>LHUT01004426.1:9053-19636 GCA_001412135.1 Silene latifolia subsp. alba
TCATTTATGACCGCCACTATAGGAGGTTTTTCTACTAGTGCATGGAGCTCTATCCACTTCATAGCTTTCGAAAACCCCAATATCATTCCCTACTCCCTTCCACCAAACCGGCTAAGCACACTCAGTCCCCACATTCTGGAGGTGCACCATCTCATGCATGTTCCTCAAAACTACGGCATTGGACAACCTCTCAGTGAGCAAGCTACCCTGCATCATAGGGTCGTGAACAGTCCGATAAGCCGGATACTGGTATTGGTACGGGTACTAGGAAAAGTCCTGGGGAACAAAAGGTGCCTCAGACACAACCTCCCTAGTCTCCCTCGCTCCCCGAGTCTCACTTGGCGGTTGGGAAACTCTCTTACAACGGGAAGTCAATACCGGCTCAGGCATCTCCTCAAATATATGGCCAGGGATAATGTAACTCTGGGGTGGAAAGTCAGGAACCTCGCTATCCGGGTCAACCTCCTCCAAATGATCAGTAACTGGAAGGTTTTCCTCATCCGATAACCTCATCCACCTAGACCCCTTTACTCTCCACGCCAAAGTCACATCCTCCAACACCCTCAACCACTTGATATGAAGCAAATAATCCCTGTTAATGGTAGGGACTCTCTCGAACAAGGTTGGGAAGTTAGCAACGGGTGCAAAATCAGTCAGCCTCTAAGCTAAGCAGGTCACCAAGGCACCACAACTAAGGTAGCGGTGCCGAGAATGGGTTATCTGGGCTAAACTTGTGAATCCCCGCGATCTTACGATAAAGTAAATGTAAACTTTGCAGCGGAAAAGGCGAGGTTTTAAAACTTTGAAATTAAAAACCGCGGAGTCACTATATAAACCAAAAATTTGAGTTTAATAAAGCTTTTATACAAAATACTAATTAGCTAGATGAGCGCGATCTTAATCCCTAAATAAAAACACAAATATAAAACTAAGTACGATCCTAAACTACAACGGGGAAAGTCATTCGTTGTATGGGAAACGCTCGCTAGCTCACACGCCTTCACCCCCANNCGATAAAGTAAATGTAAAATTTACTATGGAAAATGCGAGATTTTAAAAACTTTGATATTAAAAACCGCGGATTCACTAAATCATAAGAACCAAAACTTAACTTAATCCCTAAATAAAAACACAAATATAAAACTAAGTACGATCCTAAACTACAACGGGGAAAGCCATTCGTTGTATGGGAAACGCTAGCTAGCTCACACGCCTTCACCCCCAAGAAGCAACACTATCACCTGTCTTTCATGTACTGTGAACCGCCCGCAGTTATACGATAAAGTAAATGTAAAATTTACTGTGGAAAATACGAGATTTTAAAAACTTTGATATTAAAAACCGCGGAGTCACTAAATCATAAGAACCAAAACTTAAGTTGAGAAAACTTTTATACAATTATCTACTTAAATAAATGCAAGGGATCCTGATCCCTTGATAATACACAAATACGGTACTAAACATCATTACAACTACAACGTATAAGGTCAATCGTTGTAAGTACAACGCTCGCTAGATCACTCGTCGTAATCCCCAAATAAGCACCAACCTGGAACCTATTCATTCACTAAAATGAATGTCACAGCCGGTGGGGAGTAGCTCAGGGTTCGCCCAGCCATATTACATCAAAACACATATAAGCAGGAACATATTAAAGCATATAAAACATAACCAATTGACATAAGCACTATGACATAAGAATAATATTCAATACATGTGAAGTCAACCATGAACAAAGGCATGTGAGATATTCATATGAGATAATCCGACCAAACTATCATAAATGATTACACGACTATAAACCAATATAACTGTCATATGACATGGATAACGAGAGGCCAATAATATAACACATGTGAATGAAAAATGTAGCCATTTACTTTGAAATCATTTTAACATACAATGAATGGGACGTGTCTACTAATGTCACGTACATACCTATGACTTGCATCTCACCATAAGTATGAATGAGAACATCAATCCCGCCGATCATATAGATAATAGGTGGCTTGCATCTCACCCCCTAGTGCTCAATAGGACCAAAAGACTCTTACGATCCAAATAATCCAAGACATAACTCTCATGGTAAATTACATATGCAAATAACCAAAACCATGAAAGACTTTACTTCTCTAGACTCAAATCATCCCAGTAGAAAGATGATAATAATAAGGTCCTAGTCTAAACCTGGCCAGACTCTCAGGCCGAACATTTCCCGATTCGACATGTGAAAAACGTTTCGCATCCAAGACTCAAACGACATTATAGAAGTCGAGTACCCCGAATTCGGCAAAACGTCACGAAAGAGGCGGGAAGAGCATGAGTTAACCAAAACTTGGAAGAACGGCGTGAGAGAGACATAAAATATGTCAATCTAGCATGCTATTTACAATGACACTACCATATGTAAACAACCAAACAACCATACAAGACCATTATCCTCCCGGTATGCGATAAACATCTCACATCTAAGACTCGAGCAACAGAACGGAAGCCGAGGACCCCGAATTTGGCAGAACGGCACGAAAGAGGCGGATAAGTGAGTCAAACATGGTAAGGCGAGGTACAAGGACAAATGAGTACAAAGGGGTAGATAGTCACACAATTTAGACACCAATTCTAATAAAAAGTGTGAGCATGCAACACATGGGAGTTTGACCCAACACAACCGAACATGATTCCAAATGACCATTTAAAGCAAACATGATATACATGGGTGAAACATCCAAAAACCGTCTTTAAACATGTAAATGAGACTTAGTCAAGATGTTCTAATGTTAAAAAAGTGATAACATAGCATGTAGCACCCCATGAAATGTGAGAAAAGTTGTCCCACATGGAAATATTAAGGAGATCTTGAGAAGCTTATAATAGATTCTACCCACTATTTAGTAACAAGGCCTTTTCCTTCTGGGCTTAAGTGATGACAAATAATTGACCCGAGGGAGTATTCCATTGTATTGAGATTGGGTTATGATGGTGGCGGGTCGGGTCGTTACAAGTGGTATCAGAGCAACTCTGCGATCGTGTAGTGATCGGAGGCAGTGGTTATACGCTCCAATGTGATCACCCACCTAGCGGGGGAGGATTATGGGTTAGCGGTTATGCTTCGAGACACAACGGGGACGTTGTGCTCCTTAAGTGGAGGAGAATGTAACAACTTATGAAATGTGAGAAAAGTTTTCCCACATGGAAATAATAAGGAGATCTTGAGAAGCTTATAATAGATTCTACCCACCACTTAGTAACAAGTCCTTCTCCTTTAAGGCTTAAGTAGGAACAAAAAATGGGCTCAGAAGGAGCATCCTACCGTATTGGGATCTTGTTATGATGGTGGCGGGTCGGGTCGTTATATACCACACATAAGAATTAGGACCACGGTTAAGAAGCATACCAAATAAGAAATCAAAACCCCAATTTAAAACAACAAGTTTAGAACTCGATTACAACAAGAGTCAACTTCAAACGATCATAACACAAGTTCTAGACATGAAAATAAGGTGAAACCAATTGGAGGTAATATATTATCCTCTTACGGTTTTAACGGTAGGTCATAAGCCCAAAACGAACAAGTAACGAAGGAGTTATGGCCATTTTACGAAAACTGGCCAGGCTGAAATCGCAGCCTGCGGTAGTGGAGGAAGCATGGGGCAATGGGCTGCTTCCTACGATACATACAAACTACATCTTTATCCCCAAATTAAATTAACCTTGTAATTCTCCGTATTTTATAATTATATAAATAACATTATATTGCATTTTATACGAATTATGTATGAGACGGAATAATATAAATAATAATGATAATAATAATAATAATAATAATACATAATACATGTATTTATACACTTCCACCTACCACTATATATATACCCCTCACCTTATCCATACTACCTTATCCTACTTCATTTCCCACCTCACAAATTTAGAGA
Source organism: Silene latifolia subsp. alba (assembly GCA_001412135.1). Classification (NCBI taxonomy): domain Eukaryota; kingdom Viridiplantae; phylum Streptophyta; class Magnoliopsida; order Caryophyllales; family Caryophyllaceae; genus Silene; species Silene latifolia. Next base: position 12,986 of record LHUT01004426.1, read on the forward strand.
GAATCTTAGAGAGGAAAAAGAGAAAAAAAGAGAAGAAAAGGAAGAGAATAAAGATCGTCTTTTGCCCCTCCGCCTCGAGATCGTAAGGTAAACCCCCTCACACTAGTTTATATATTATTTTAATTGACCGCATCGACCTTGAATCACCCTAGAACTGTTGTTGACCAGCCTTGGCCCACCGTTGACCGCCCAAAATTGGGTTTGACCGAGTAGATATAGGGTTATGTTGGGTTGTGTGACTCGGTTTTAGGGCTAGGATTTTGACCCCCTTTCATGGCCTGCCCTGGGGGAGGCTTGAGTGGTGGTTGTTGAGGGTTTATAGGGGAGTGAGGTGGTGGTCGTAGGTGGCGGCATAGGTGGCGGTAGGGAGTGTATTCGTGGGTTAAAGGAGGGTGTACGGGTTGTGTTGTGTCGCCATTGTTGTTGCAGCAGTCGTTGGTGTTAGTTGTTATTGGTGGTTACCACGTCGTGGTGGGTGGCGACTGGACCTACCGTGGTCAGGGGCAGTGGCCGCCGCCGGCAATGGTGGTTGTTTTAGGGTTTGTTTCGGGTTGTGTAGGTGTGTGTGAGTGTGACAGGTGTGTGAGTACGGTGGGGATGTCGTGGTAGTGGTTGCCGCCACTGTTGGGCTGCTGGCCGTGGGCCACCATGGTTGGTGGTGGTCCACGGTGGCAGCAGAGGTGGTGTTTGGTGTTGGTTAGAGGAGGAGAGTTTGAGTCAGGTTTTAAATAGTATAAGACGGGTATTTAATTAGTCGTATACGTATTAGATTAGTATATTTATACGTATTCGTATAAATAGATTAGTATATTTATACATATTTGTATCATTATCGTATTTTAGGAGATGGGTTTTGTGAGATGTTTTACGAGACGGGCCTAGCTTGTGTGACGGATTGCTTATGCGGATTTGCTGTGAGTCATTATCATAAATTTGCATTTTGTGAGTCGTATTGTATGATATTGGTTTTGACGGCTCGACGAGTCGGGACATTAGAGGAACTGGTAACCATGCATGTTTGGCATGTCATGGTGTATGACACGGCTGTCGCAACCCTATCAAAGATAAACCCGAGGAGTCTCTAACTAATGCAGCAAGGGAAGTCAGGGTCGAATCCATAGGGAGGCTATGTTGCTATCTACTTACTAATCTAAGTCTGTCGGTGTCACCAATGGGGGTTTAGATATGATAACTAAACTNTTATTGATGTTATATAACGGTCACGTGTTTGTACAACCGTGGTATGTATTTAACAACCGTCGTTGCAATAACGGTTCCGTGTTTCTATTTCAAAACGGTAACTGCATTATCTGACTGTTATTGATGGACTTATTTGGCGTAGTGTAAAAAGACTCACACTACGACTTTTAAGGGGTTCCAGGCTAAAATGAAACCAAATTGATTTTTATGAAACTAAAGCACGATTTTGAAAGTATAAAACCAAATAAATAATATACCAATTAAAATCGAGTATTTTAAATTAGCGATTTTAATATGTTACCCATAAAGACAAAATCGCGGGTGTTACAAGGTTAACACACACTATAGCTAGAGCACTATAGTAAAAATTCTCCCCTCGGTTCGGGTTGAGGTAAAATACCAACAACATCACCTCACTTGACTTAAGTTTACTCGCATCACTCCTCCCATATAACAGGCACGTCATCATCCTCAAGAAAATTCTAAGAGACACATGTTAAACATCGTTGATAAGCATGGCACTCAAACTCAGCGCAGGCCGACCAGTGAACAAGGCAAGGAAATGCGCAGCCCCACTATCCGCTCCCACATCCTCCAACTATCCTTCCTTTTCCTTCTCCAACCCCAAATGCTCAGCTATCTCATGAAGGGCCAAATCAAATTTGGTGTTCATGAGGTAGAAACTAACGGTCTTCCTACCAGAATCATACTTATAAGAATTCAAGAACTCAAGGGTAAGGAAAGCATAGGATTTCAGATGAAACCGGTATAAACCCTCCATACCCAATACCTCAAACATGTGACAAACATCAACCTCAATACCCAATTCCTCCAAAATGTTCGGGTCCACACACCAGGTAGGTTTCAATGGGATTTCCATTAAACCAGCAAAAGCCTTATGCTGATCAAAGCTCGCAAATACCACTGCGGGGTACTTGACTATCTGAGGAATACTTGGCCCTTGTGTAATACCCTGTCTTTTAAGGTTTGGTCAATGGTTAGTCAACAGTAAAATGTGAAATGCATTTTATAAATTATATTTATTAAATTATGAGATTATGTTGTGAGACGGGAATAAATAATAAAAATAAATGAGTCGGGAATAGTGATAGTAGGCGTGTGGGTTGGTTACCAAAAGGAGGTGATTTCTGGTAAGGTAGTATGTACTAATAAGAGAAATAATAATATATTCATATGACAATATAATAAATAAGTAATTTCCTAGCAATTTCCTCATTGTATCTATAAGCAAGCAAACCAACTCATTAGTCCTTATTTCACATAAAATTTCATAAAGTCACATAGAGAGAGAGAGATAGAGATAGAGAGAGAGAGAGAGAGAGAGAGAGAGAGAGATAGAGAGAGAGAGAGATAGAGAGAGAGAGAGGGAGAATTATAAGGGAGAAAATAAGGGGAATTCATCATCTTTATTTGCCTCAAGGTAAGACAGCCATAAAACAGTCTCATAAGTTAATTCGTCTTTTATTATTTCATATAACTTGCAATCATGACCACCATATGACAAACTATTGCCGTGAACCGTCGTGACCTCACCGTGAGCGCTTTGATCACCGTTAACCACTAGGTTAGGGTGTTGTTGTGGTTGTTTAAACTGTGTATTAACACTGGTTTCTAGACCCTTACCTCGCCGTGTTTGTGACCAGACTTGGGTTGGCTGGCTTGCTGGTGGTGTGTCACCTGCTGTGGGTGGTTATGGGTGGATAAAGCGGTGACTTGGATGGTGGTTCTCGCCGGAATTTGCATCGATTATAGGGTTATGTTGTTGTTGTTGTTGTTGTTGTTGTTGTTGGTTAACCATGCTAATGTAGAGATCTAACCCCATCACAATTGACTTGACCACAACCTTGCGATGAGGCACTACCGGTGGTTTGACCGTGGGTTGAAGGAGACCACGATGGTGGATGCTGGTGGCGTGTGGTGGTTGCTGGTGTTTGTTGTGTTGTCAGTTGGTGTTTGTGTTTGTTGTTGTTGTTGTTGATGTCACGTGTTGCTTAGGGCATGGTGTTGGCTGCCGTGTGAGGTGTTGTTGTTGGTGTTTGGTGTATAGTTGAGTAGCTGGGGGTGGTGGTTTACAGTGGAGATTGTGGTAGAGGTGGATGGTGTGGTGGTTTGTCGTTTATCGTTGGTTCGTTCTTGGGGTATTTAACACGGGATTGGACCGTGTGTTCATGAGGTTTGGTTTGGGTGATGGAGACGGGTTTTAATTATATTAAATTACGTATTATTTTGTAATTAATTTAATTGTTTATAATTATCATAGTTAGTAATTGTGATTATTATTTATGTCTAGGTGAAGGTTTTGTTGAAGAATTTTATTAGTTGATTGCTTTTAATTGGAGTATTGCTAATCAGGTAGGATATTATTTTTGTCATGTGGGTGTAGTAGAATATTTATTAGCAATTGTGTTGTGTCCCTTAGGTTGGAAAAAGAAGGAAAATATGAAGCAAAAAAAAAAACAGAATTCAAAAAAAAAGGGAGAAAAAAAAATCGAAAAAAAGAGAGAAAAAGAAGATGAAAAAAAGAGTTGCTTCATTGTCATTTGTTAAGGGAACAAAAGGATGGTTACTAGAGTCTAATGCATTTTTGAAGAGTAGTTCTATTGTCTCTCACATGTTGTCAAGTTAAGATGATTTCTCTAGTTGGGTGTATTTATGCTTACTTTTGTCTAGGGTTGGTTTTTGTTAGCAAGTGTAGCTGCGACTACCGTCTTAGCCTCACATATCCATACATGCCTTGGCACAAACCACTTCTATACCTTGACCCGTTTGCCACCCTTATTGTCCTTGATACATGTACTTTTGTCTATTTTGTGAATGCGTATTAAGTCGGAGAAATTTATATCACATTAGATTGCATGCATGTTTCATAAGTCGAGTGCGTGTTTCTATTTCTTTCTATCTGACATGTAGCTCACCCTTGATGAGTGCATGAGTGAAATCAACGAGAATTCGACTAATTTGTCTTGCAAGATCGAAAGACATTTGGTTATTGTCTATATTACGGTATCATGTTACATATTGGGATTTGAGTTGCGTTTTATACTACCCGTGCCTTTAATATTTTTTTATTGGTACACTTTGGTCATTACTTTGTTATAGATATGGATAGCTTGTGATTTATACGCGCATTAACACTAACTCCGAGTTATTCATTTACCATTTGTATGATTAGGTTTTGTATTGTGTTATTACTTTGCTTAGGGACAAGTAAAGAGATGGTTTAGGGGAGTTTGATGAGTCATAGTTATATATACATTTATGCCTTCCCTTAGTCACTTTTGAGTCGGTTTTGGGCTATATTATGTTTATGATATGCCGTTTATATTAGAAATGTCAATACTTCCGCCTTTTGGTGTTTTAATGCAGATTAGATGCATTTGTGGAGCAATTGGATAATATGGAGCACCGCGGAGTCGGCAAGACGGAGCACAAAAAGAATAGCACGAGAATCGAGAAGAAAACATGAAGAAAGGACAAGAAGAAGAGCTAAAAGTTGAGGTCACTCGATCGAGTAAAGCAAAACTCGATCGAGTCGTGATGATGTGGATACTCGATCGAGTGTTCCAATACTAGATCAAGTGTTTATTATTTCCTGCTTTCCATGAAATTTCCTTCAGTTGGTTTATTTTGTAATATAAATAAGAAGTTCGTAGATTATTATTAGGTTACGCTTAATTCCGCCTAGAACACTTAGAAAAACTTTAGATCTAGTTTTATTACGCATTGCTTTCGGATCTAGGCTCTTTACTATGGTATTTTATCAATCTTTATTTAGTTATTATAAATTCAAAGTATTTAATTTCATTATTGCTTTCTTGTTCATCTTCACAAGTGTTCAATTATACCTTTTATTGATCTTATTGTTGCTATTGATATTAGTATGAGTAGCTAAATTATTCATCTAGGGTAAAAGGGAATCTAGGTTGTTAGAAGGGGGTTTACCTTAATGAATTATTTGTTAAATTGCTTTTAGTTGTTGTTCAATTGTCGTCCTGAATCTAGTTGATTAGTTTTGGCCATAATGAGCTAACTTGGCTTGCGAATTAGGATTATTGGCGACTGGATTAAGACTAATAAAGGCTACGACAATTGAATAAACTAGCTTAATTATAGCGACCTCATGTTAAGTTTAATTCTAAAGGGCATATTTGAGTCGACCGATCATATTACCTTAAAAAACATAATTGCTCTCTTAATTAATTAAATCAAACCCTCGGATAACTGACTTAGTGAACCCGATCCCTAGATTCATTTAATATATTTGAATTCACCTTTATTTTACATCAGCAATTGGTTTATAGAAATCAAACAAACAAACCTTCAAGAAACTTTTACCTTTAAGACACTTTTAATATTAGCAAACTGAATAATTACCGCCTTCATGTGGATTTGATACTTATCTTACCGCAAGCTATTTGTTAGTAGTATTGTAGGCTTACTTTAATTTAGGTGATATGACTTTAGCCTTGTCAGTAACATGAGCAACTCGATGAACAACCTCATTTAGTTCACGCCTAGCAAATGAAAAAACAATAGAAGTAAAGGAATTACAAAGTGCATAAATATCCGCATAAACAAGATGTAAGTCATCTCATCCCATTGTCTTGGATCGAAGTTCCTGTATAACCCCCAAGAAATCGCTCTCGATGATTATCTTCGATAGTCCCGTTCTTCGCGCTTCCTTCATCTATCCCTAGCAGAATACCCTACACCTCCGCCATCTTTGGTTCTCGCTCCTTCTTAAGTTGGACAACTACCGCCCACATCACCACTCCCCCAGCCCCCTGCAAAGCATACCTATTCCCGTCGCCACTCCGCCAATGACACCAGCATCATTGTAAATTTTATAGAACCCTTCCGGTGGTCTCACCCATGCTCCAACGAACTCCATATCACCTCCATGCCTCTGCCCATCTTGTCCCCTCCTCATAATCCTCCCATTCTATGGCCACATGACCATTGTCCTATCTCTCTCATCTCCTTATATAAGCTCCCCCAACTCCCACATGAGATCAGAGACCCGCTTCACCACCATCGCCTCATTATAGCTTTCTCCTTCGAAGATCCCATTGTTCCGCCTCTCCCAAATGGCCAACACGTCACCATGAACACCTTCCTCTACTCCACCCCTAGCTCCCTAATCACTCTCTCCACCCACTCTCTCACGCGCTCAACCCCGTCCACTTATTTATCAAGCCCCACCCCTTCCCATATCCCATCCACCCATGCACAATCCTGGACAATATGGAGACAAGTCTCCATATTGTTATGATAAAGAGGACAGGCCGCATCGTTAATCTTGAGGCATTACTCAATATTACCTTTCGAAGGAATTGTGGGAAATATCGATATACTTCCTTTAAAAATTTCGGATTATAACGAAATTATAATAATGAAATACGAGTCATTAAAAAAAAAAAAAAATGTCTA
>LHUT01004440.1:13955-28123 GCA_001412135.1 Silene latifolia subsp. alba
AAAAAATATAAAAAAAAAAGAAAATAAAAAAAAAAAAAAAAAAAAAAAAAAAAAAAAAAAAAAAAAAAAAAGCGGAAGTTTGCAAGCCCGAAGTGAAAAGAAAGTACTTTGTAATTCATTTACTTTTCTCACATTCTTGTAAATTAATTTCAGTTTAATTTAGTCTAGTACGCGGATTCTTACACTCCACAATGGGTTTCGGTCCCCAACAAACAAATTGTACTCGAACAGGTCATCGATATTTTATTGGGTCATCTCCGAGCTAACAGCCCCTCACAGTTTAGTCGACTCCAGTTTTAAGATTTTCTCCGACTTAACATCCACTCACAATTACAAAGTAAATTTAACCAAGGCCTTCAATTTCTGTCTGAAAACCCAAAATACATCAGTGTCCGTACCTTTCGCCACGGCATATATAGGAATAGTCTAATGACACAAATTCGAAAGGGACATAAGCTGGTATAGCCACATCGAAATCAATCTATTCAAATTTTATCAGATTGGGGACCCAACAAAAGAAACAAACAAAAGACAGGCCATCAAATAAACCAAAGAGGAAACCAAAAGATTCCTAGAAGACAAAGGAAAAAAAAGGAACGGATCGACCACAAATCAGCTAAGTGGAGATACGAAAAAGAAAGAACACGGTACTCCGTAACAAACTAACAAATCCATATATAAATCTACAAATTGATTGTGTAGGGTGTAAACTACCGAATCCAGCCATGAATATTCATATTGGCACGATCACGGGCCTAAAATAATGGTACTATCGGACCTCACTGGTGAACACGTGTCGGTCACTAGAACTCCGGAACTAAGGAACTATGGACACAATAGTCGAGATAAATGCGAACCCTAAAAAAAATAAAGGAAGAAACATTAAGGAAAAGAGAGAAGGTAGTGTAGCTCACAAAAATTAAAGCACGGTCCTTCTTGTGCCTATAATCTCGTCAAGCTCTTTGGATCAGAAAAGTTTCGTCTCTGCTGTTCACACGCTCAATTTGCAGTTCCGCAGGTAAGGATGGTCATATTTTATGTATTTCGTCCAGTACGGTCGGTACTTGGTCATTGCAATTTCCAACCATGGCTTCATGTTACCGTTGTAATGAACAACTGCTGCATTATCAATCTCAGTTTTGTCGATACTTGGATTATATCCCAAACCGAGTACGTGCCAAGTCTTCTTAAGAGGATGTGTCAACCCATAAAATGTGATGAGCCCAGGAGGCAATGTACCCAGCTTCCAGAGTGTCCTATCTTCGTTCTGTACAACAAATATCAAAGTTGGCAGCCATGACAATATATCTGATAATACTAACAGCGCTGCACAAGATGTCTTTCGTAAACTATATTCATGAATCATGTCATATACTCGTAATAGGTAAATCCAGCAGTCAATTTGACGCTAATAAAAGAAACTGTGTCCAATACATGTATACTCGTTCTATTCATGAAAATAATTTACATTTACTGTTTTACGCCACTTCCCAGTTATCAGTTTACTTTCTCTATTAAAGCGTATTTTGTGAGGAGAATAAATGTGAGGCTCCATACCCCACATGCATGTGCTTACCTAAAAAATCGATCCACAAGTAAATGTAAACTATTTGCTATGACACTATTTGCAGTGACAGAGAAAGCATAAAACTAGGGAAAATGCAAGTAATCATGACTGATTTGTGATACCAAACGACTGATTTATCTTAGAGAAGCATTCAAGTAAGAAAATTCAATCCTCTACCCGCATTTAATCGTCCAGTACGGTCGGTACCTGATTATTTCTTATAAACATATCGTGCATACAATTTTTATTCTAATAATCCTCTGCCCGCATTTAATCTTCTTTGTTTTGCCTTGTCAATCCTCTGCCAGCATTGACAAGTAAGAAAATTTAATGGGGACGAGGGGAGTAATATTTTTCCTTTATGCTTTTAGATTGAGTATTCCTAAGAGAGCAGCATGCTGCTTAACTAACAATGCACTCACAGGAATTTACACAATAACACAGGACAGACATAGCAATGGCCTAGCAAAATGAAGGCTACAAAATAAAAAGGCAAGATGTAGAGCAAGAAGAGGACTAAAACGTACCATTGTCTGCCACTTGTGATATATACCGGTAATATCCTTCTTCTTCCACACCTTGAGGTCAAACATGTTCATGCCATACGCCCATCCACATGAATTAGGATCAAAGTTCCGGGAAATGTGGGGATTCGAGAAGTTCAAGTATTTATCAAAACGGTGGAAGCTCTCCCCACAAGTTTCCACAGCACCATTAACCTTGCCATGTAGATCAACCGACCATAACGGAGTCAAATCTTTCTGCACGACAATATCATCGTCTAGAAACAGTATCTTATCTAATTTGGGGTAGATTTGTGGCAAATAGAATCTGAGGTGGTTAAGCATAGATAGGTATTTAGGGTTCCTGTATTTCAAAGCGGATGCTCCAGATGTGGTTGGATGATCCGCCTTGAAATAATATTCTTTCATGGCCGCAGACTCGAGCTGCTTTAGAACTGGACAATATGATGAGTTCAGCCACTTGAATTCGTCAACGTTTTCAACATGGATAGTGGCTTTTCCAGGAGGGTTCAAAAGAAACCACATGTTCATTGCACCAAAGTTGAGTTTATCGGTAACAAGATGGAAAACATGTTTCTCTGGCTCCTGCAAAGAAAGAAGAAGATGCTGTCAAGCAAGAACACAAATACCTCTACTATCCAGACGCAATTTTAGCATACACAACAAACTTAAAGACTGCTAGAGAGTTGTGTAGCGCTCCAATGTGATTGCACATAGGATTGGAATATTAAGCAGCTTGCAATATGGTCACAATGAGTTCGAGAGATGTCTACCTGTTACCGACCTAAAACAGCTAACTCTCCCACCCATTGTATTATTTAAATCTCGGACACGACATGCATGGCGACCACGTAGTAAAGGTTTAAAGGTTACCAAAACAGCGCTTTGGGGGCGGGACTGACTATTTTATGATGCACAGACTAATATCAGGCCATGATGACCGATTTGGAAAGCAATGGTCGTAATGTGATTATAATCGAGTTTTCAAAACTACCAAAATTTACAACATAACCTCCAAAGAAAAAGCTGGAAATATCACCTTGGCATTCAGGATAGTAGAGTTCACCACAACTGATGCGGCAAGGACATTATCAGAGAAAAGTGCATAGTGGTAAAGATTGGGATTTTCCAGATTTTCTCTCTTAGGAAACTCTCTCTTTTCTATTGGAAGGAGGTAGTAATCAATGGTCAGACGCATAGCTAGACAATGAATTCCGTTTGGAATAGTCTTGGCAGCCAATTGACTCAAAAATGTGCTTTGTTTCTTCAAGCTCCTCACTTGTTCCTCTGCCGATTGGAGCATCGCTCTAAGCTTTCCTGTCACCAGCTTGCAGTCATAGAGCTGCTCTTTTGCTTTTGCAAGGACTTGGCCCATGGCTTTGATTTTCTCAGGAGCACTGAAATTAATGATGACCAACTAAGAAAACTAAATCCTGCAGTGTGAAAGAGAAAGGAAGAATACCGGGAGGCATACAAAAAATCGCTCATTTTTACCTTCGAGGAAGATCAGAATCAGCTGCAACTTCTCCCAGCACGCGATGGCTCTCTTTAAGTCGATTCTGTAGTTCGTGAAACAAGTCAGTCTTATTCTTTGACTTGGCGATGCTTATATACACTCTCGCCATGATCATTTGGTCTCGCATCAAGCGTATAGTGGAATCAGCATTTTCATTCTCATTCTCTCGCCTCCATATATTATATTTCCCCAGTACTGCAGAATCAACTGACTTTGACCGCTGTATAGCAGCATTTTCAAGTCTCAAAGTAGTCTCATCATCTTGCTTTACTAGTTCGGCTGCACGACTTTCACGTTTCTTCTCTCTCAATCGCTGCAAGCATGTCAAATGTTCACAAGGTAAATTGAGGATCTAAAAATCATAGCTAACTGAAATTTGAGATTGCTCCTCTCCATGGTAAAAGTAAAGTAAAATTACCCTTCGGATTTGTACAGCTGGTGAATCCACCACATCAACATGACTATCTACAGAATATAGTCAAAAAGAATTAGTCAGCATCACAGTAATAAATACACTACTGGTTATCAAAATATTACAATTCTAACAAAAGACCTGAAAATTGTTTTTACGAATGATAGGAAAGAAAGAAAATAAGAACCTGACAAAGTATCTTTTTTGACAGTTGCTGATTCAATCACCTTCAAAATATCATGAATGGCAAACACGTGGAAGATAACATCAGGGCTACTCTAATAATATAGCTGATAAATTGACAATGATAACTTGGACAAGCAAACAAACCTCCAATAAATTGTCACTGACACTCTCTCGGCCCACAATCTTCCACGACGCCGAACCATTTTTTTGTTTGAATGAATCAAGACTCAAAGGTCCCAGATCCTTCACACTATCTAAGATAACATCAATGTCCTGCAAATTATACATCAGCTATCATACAAAATTTCCTGAGCAATTTAATTTAAAGCAACTGAAAGAAGACACTAAAGGGCCGACCCCAAATCATTTTGGGATTAAGGCTCTGATGATGTTGTTGAAAGAAGACACTAAAGGATTCCTTACCTCCTTTGAGAGAAATGATTTCAAATGTTGCAAATCAAGTCTATCTCTCCAATGCACATTCTGCATTAAACAGTCCAGATAATTGACAGTTTGCAAAGCTATGCGACAGAAGAAAAATGCATATACGGAAATTGGAAGGGTGTATGAAGTGTATAGCAATTACCTGTTTAAGGGAACCAGGTGAACTTTCAGACCATCCTGTAATAAGAAATGAATAGTCAACAAAAGCTCTGTTATTATTCAAGGGAAAAAAATCAAGAGAAAATTTTGATGCGAGGAGAGTCGGAGACCGAGAAGAACAGATGATAATCAGATCAATAGATATTTCAAAGTAACATTGCAAAATCGCAACAAATTAAAACATTTCAGATCGTAATCTGCAATGATGTTTGATTCATGAGCAAGCCAAAGTATATAGATATTGTCCCAAGCTCCTATACAACTTTCATCTATAGTGTGCCAGCAGTTTCTAATTCTTTTGCTCAGTATGCTAACAAGACTAATAACAACAGAAATACTGCAGACTGCAATTTCCATCCCAACAAGTCCAACAAGGAAACAGCATAAAATTGTACAGAAAATTAAAACTAAAATTGGTGATATTTTGGAAGGAGCACCGTGAAGTATTATAGAGTACCAATCACAAAGCAAAGCCAGCACTAAAATGATGTGCATAAATAATACATATTAGGGCTCGCTTGGATTGGGCGTAATTGTTACTGGAGTAATGGAGGCTAAAATGGTAAGAAATGAAAGGAGATTGGTGGTTAGTGGTGATTCTGGAGGTGGTAGAGGGATTATTCCCTCCGTTAAGGGCCTCATTAACACGGCAATAAATAAGGTAGCAAAGAACCTATGAATGCCTCAGCTTTTTCAGGGATTATCTTTCACATTGCAGTTCCAGCTATATTCTTCCATTTTAATAGAGCGCATGTAGATCCTAATCCATTACACATCCCCTCTAAAACTATGACGATCCAAAAAACTTCCTTAAATCCATCGGAAATTACATAAAATCTCTCAAACTTTCATTCATACGCCTCGCTTCTAATACAACATTTCCTCCCCCTCACCTTCTCTTCCCTTGCTGAATTTACCTATGAAGACCTAGACGCCACTAACAAAGAAGATATTTATAAGTCACTTCATCAATCTCGACTTGACTAACAGCGATTCCTACGGGCTAAAGACTACAGAAGCAGATCAGCATAGATGTTAAGAAGCAGATCAAAGTATTCTAGCTTAGAATATTTAGCTGATAAATACTCTAAATTATCATACCGCGATTACAGCTATGAAACACGTTGAATAAATCAACAAAACCTAGTTTTCTTTCTAAATTATCAATCATTCAACAAATATATATATATATAACCTAGATAAATTATACAGTATTAAATTCAAACAGCAATTAAAGCTACTAAAACACACTAAATAATTCAAGAATACCTAATTTTCTTTCTCAATCATCGATCATTCAAGAAACTTACACAACTTAGATACAATAAACTAAACTATCGAACCGCGATTACAGCTACTAAAACACGCTAATTAAATCAAAGAAAACTATTTTTCTGTGTAAATCATCAATCATTCAATAAATTAAATTATCAAACAGCGATTACAGCTACTAATACACACTAATTTCAATCCGCAATTACAGTTACTAAAACAAGATATATAAATCAGAGAAACCTAGTTTTCTTTCTAAATCATCAATCAGTCAACAAAAAATACAGATAAATAAATTAAACTATCAAACAGCGATTACAGCTACTAAAACACACTAATTAAATAATAGAAACCTAGTTTTCTTTTCTAAATCATCAATCATTCATGTGACAGCCTAAATACGATAAATTAAACTACGAAAGCGCGATTAAAGCTACTAAAACACACTAAACAAATCAAAGAAACCTAGTTTTCTTTCTAAATCATCAATCATTCAACAAACTAAGTTCGAACTACAATTATAGCTACTAAAACACATCAAATAAGCACAATGCACTGTAATTAAACAAACAAAAAACCGCAAATTACACAAATTGTAGATAATTAACTACTAATTAAAAAAACAGATCTAAGCATGCATAAACATTAAATTTAACAAAAAAATAATTAAAAATGGACGAAAAAATGAAGGAATTAAAGAGAACGAACCGGAAGAAAAGGCGAAGAAGAAGACGAAAAGCGGAAGAATAAGAAGCAGAAGAAAGAAAGCAACAATGGCGGATACCGAAGGTGCAGCGTTTCTACTCCTGGAATCGCTTGTACCTAATAACCACCTTTTCACCGCCATTATTATTATTATTTTATTATTTTAATAGATAATTAAATCTTGTAATCTTAGTAAATTAGCATGAGAGAGGAGGTTACAGAGCAACAATGGAGATTAAGGTTTGAGAAGAGAGAGAAAGAGAGGGAGGGAGAGATCTGAGGTTAACGGAGGTGCATTGTAGAAAGAGAAAGGTTGGAGTTTAATTTGTGTGTGTGTGATTCAAGATTGATTGATTTTTGGTTTCAAGGAACACGGGAAAGGGAAAGTGTTGCGAGTATTGAGTACTCCTATTTCCTTTTCTTTAGTTTTCCTTTCTTTTATTATTCTGGTTTATCATTAGAGATTTAGAGGTGGTTAATAGTACGGGTCGATCCAATTTGATCTCTTTGTCGAGTCAACATTCATGTAAATATAGCCAGCTCGTGTGACTCGCCTCCTACGAGGGCTGGGTCAGAATTAAACTTCCCGTACTCGACCCTAACTCAACTCGGTCTTTAAACCGACCTTAACCAAACTACATTAATGAATATTTTATATTAGAAAAAAATAAAATAAGCCTAATTTAGCTCGAACAGACCACCCCAACCAATCAACAAGCATGTTAGGGTTAGGTTCACCCTGAGCTAACGCGGTCAACCTAACCCACCCTAGGGTTTATTCAAGGTTGGTCCAGCTGACCCAAACTCGTGATGAGGTGGAGCTGACCCCGACCCTATTTAGACGTGATTAGTGGTTATCTCTAGTCATCATGGTAGTAGAGATAAATAAAATTTTATTTGTTAAAATAATAAGTAAATAACTGAACTGAACTGGATGAAGTTGAACTGAAATTAAGTCCAAAAGAACAGAGCAGGGCATTAAGATCACTCGTTTCTTCCTTGGACGATTTTCTAAGCTTGAACGCTTATGATTTTACTATCATTAAGATCGCAAAACCAACACAATTTCAACTAGTCTTCCTATACGGTAGTAAATTACAACAGGGGAAAAATGATCATCTTATAAAAAAATGTAATCATTTTTGATAAAAAGTTCTAATTAAAGTAGCTCATTCATGATGAGCAACACAGAAAAAATTAAAAAATTTAATATTTTAAGGTGTCGAATAAATAACAATTTTACTTTTGACCTAATAAAAAATTACACTTATTTTATTTACATAATAATTACTTCCACTCAATAAATTAAAGGGATATTCTACGTGGTACCCCTCAACTTTTCGACTTTCTACGTGGNAACTGAGTTTAATTGACGAAAAATAGAGTTTAGGGGTAAACTTAGTGATAATGACAACCATTAGGGATACCATGTATATTTTAAAAAGTATACGGGTATCATGTAGAAAGTCAAAAAGTTGAGAGATACCATATAGAATATCCTTAAATTTAATTTATCATGAACCTTCAATAGAAAGCGAACTGTGTATTGTGGACAAAACATTACAAATATTTGTTTTGTTTCATAGTCATCGTCGGCATTGAATTTAATCTTTGTTTTTAATCACGAGAGTGAGAGTGACAAGTACACTTCAACATAGCTTTAGCTTTCAATATTGAGTCACTGCAATACTAATGCCGGAATTCTGCAGTTGTTAACAAAAGGAGTAGTGATTTTAATGCTTAATTAATTACTCTAAGAGTCGTCATTATTGATAATGACATCGTTAATAATGTTGCTTTGTGCTATAAGTTGATAATTGATGGTCCTAATTAGGAAAAATACTTGTATAAGATTGTTTTAAACAAATTTATCGTAAAATGAGATCTTTTTGTAACCAATTTAACTGAGAAATATGGTTGTATTTAAATCCGTTTTACAACTGTATTAAGTGTAAATCTACCTTATACAAGACTAAGACTCATCTAAGATGGACATATTCGTCTTAACCCTTAACCTTAAGACAATAAGACGGATCAAGCATCACACCTATTTCAAAAACATAATGCATTGAGATAGCAAAAAGTTTGTCTTATTTATACACGTAGGATGTTATTTGACACGTTTTATTCTTAAGACGGATATATCCGCCTATTATTTTTTTATATAGGTTATGCCATATTAGTTTATGTGGGATTAGGTTGTCGCTGACTTGGTTGCGTACAATACATGCTTTTTTCTCAGTATCATATTTTTCAATAAACACAATAATATGCATGAAAACATCATTTAATTAATTACAATTACATAATATTCAAAATATATTTACGATAAATTCAAAGTCAAATAATCGCCATAATAACGATAAGCTTCGTATTTGAAATTGCATACGTACTTCTCATTTAACCCAAAATTCAATTGACAGCCATTAAATAATTATTTATGTACTCTGATTGCCATAAATTACGGCATGGGTATAGCTGTTGCTGAGTAGTATCGAGCACACACGCTATTGTTATTGGGGGTAATTTCGTAACTTCCAAAGCTAGCTGGCAAATGAATTTATGAATCTAAAATGTTGCACGTACTAATACTTATTATACACTAAATAATCACCAAATCAGAGTGGCGCAGCGGAAGCGTGGTGGGCCCATAACCCACAGGTCCCAGGATCGAAACCTGGCTCTGATAGCTTGAGAAAGCTTCCTGCCCATTTTTTTTATCTTTATTTATTTTTTTTAAATTTTTTTTTAATTTTTTTTTCCCAAAGTTTTATCTCTCAGTTTCATTCTCACAAGTCTACAAGAAAGGAGGCTGCTACATGTTAGCTCATTAATTTCTTCATGTTCCCGTAACGTTTGTGATTTTGTTCGTTTTAAGGATAACTTTGCAGCCTGATATTGGTCCTAAAATTACGACTTATTTGCTATTGATAGTTTTAAGCTAGTACGAGTATGAAACAAGCCTATGATGAAATAAAGATTGAGAATGCTTGATGAAGGTAACCTTGTCAGTTCCCCATTCGATAAATATACAAATAAATTTGCTTGTAGATGACTCCGTGAGTATTGGAAATTCCGTCAAAAATTAAGTCTCTTCTGCAGCTTATGCTCGTAGGCCTGTGTGAACATGAATCGAGACATCAAATACTTCAAAACGCATATAGCCGAAGTCACCTGAAGGATTAATAATGTATGTATGTGGGGACGATGTTTAAGCAGACTTATCGACAAAATGCTGGTAAGGTACATAAAGATTTACACGAGATTGAACCAGACACCAGCACAGCTATTAAGTATTAACAGACCATTAGCATGATCTTGGACGGAGAAGAGACTGGACTTCCATTCGTTGGGTTTGCCATATATCTAAAGTCTAAACCTCTATGCGAGCTCTCCAATACTATAGGGTTCGATTACAAGAGCAAATGATGTTTTCCAGAGTTATGACTAACGAACTTCAGTAATGCCGCAGGCGCCAGTTAAGAATATTGCCACATCCAAGTAGTCTCCAATCTGCAAACCCAAAATAATTGAGACACACCTTTGTTTAGGGTAATGTAAGGTCGAGTTAAATGTTTAAAGAATACCTGAAACCTGAGTTGAGCCAGTGTCTTCTCATCATCTAACGCTCTTGTACAATGTGACAATGTTTTACCCACCTTCAAGATTGTGAAAATGATACTGTTAGGGCTGCTGTCAAGGCGATCTATATTACGCTAAAATGCTTAAAAGTATGAAACACGATCTACAGTTGTATTTAAAGTCTATTAGTTATTTAGACACGTCATTTTATGGGTTCGGAACTGTTGGTGTCTATGCATTCAAGTATTCATTCTTGATCATTAAGAAACAAACCACCTCTCTGTAGATGTATACGAGGGTAAGGCAGTGTTAAACCGAACCCCCTACCTCACCAAAGGCGAGACTGTGGAAGTCATCAAGGCACCGGGATATTGATATTATTATAAATGGCTATAAATCTACCATACAAAATCAACATACATATCAAATAGAAGTTATTTTTAGTAGTCAGATAGAGCTAAAAGAAGGGGAGATGAGGAAATTACCCGTCTAACTATGAAGCAACCATTTCTGTCAGGATAAACAAGAGCAAAAGATAACAATGCATCTCTCCTTCTTGCTTGTGGAATCGCCTCCCTAACCTATCATACAGTTTTTTAGTCAATTTACAACAAAAGAGTGAAGCAGGGGTAGAACATTGTTACAATAGGTCACAGCAATTATAGAGAATTGTGTATTTCGCAAAAATTACATTAATCACACAATCGCAGTATTGATAGCATGATTAATCACATATTACACTCGAATTAATTTTTTGTTATAGCTGATGACCAGAAATTAACTATGTTGGCCAGATATAAACCGCATGTGAATGAAGGCGAACTTCTAACTTGTTGACATCATATTCAATACAAAGTTACAAACTAGGGAACGTGTGTAAATGGTTCTCAACTTTTCGTTCTGGAACAGCGGGATTTTGTTAGGTAAATTTATGATCATAATTAACGTAAAGTTGAACCCTACACACAACTATGATATCTTTACAATCAGCTGATTCACACATGCACAACAGAGCCACACAGGTCCCATGACAATCGTTGTACATCTTCATTATATAGGCGGCTTCTGAAACACAATAAAATTGAATTGGGTATAGGCAAGGGCAAATTTGCAGGCAATTAAGCCCACCTTTCTGGAAGACTATTTGTCTCAAGAGCACAGAGCAAAAAAAAAAAAAATAGAAGACATTCACCATCTGTAAAATTTAACTCTGGAGTAATCATGGTTAATAAATTATCAGTTCCGGTGTAAAACAGTGGAGCTAAGGTAAACTGCAGGATAAGGAATTATAAAGGCGAGTAGCCATCACAAGGCTAAATGGTATTATTCATCATCTTACAATCCAAAGATTTTCTGAATTATAAGGTTCCAGAAGAGAATGGTGAGAAAGAAGGGAACAGCCATGAGGCATCCATTTAGCATGGTAGAGATTTGGGTTACATGATGATTTGCACAACCCTTACATAATGAATCGTTCGTGGTTATCCGTACAATGGCATTGGTTAACAGCTATACATATGACGCTCTACTGAGTGTATATCATGTAATCATGTAGCACTAATTATGAACTCATAGAAAGCAACCCTGCCGGAGAGTGCATATAAAATCACGCTACAATTGGGATTTACATCACAAAGGTCTGATAGTCGGTGACAGGGGAACAACTATTAGATTCTAGAGAGATAAAAAGCGCACATATTCCCACTGACCACTGTATGAACTGAAAACCCCAAGTACAAGCCACCCACCAGGCACCAACAACAATAAATAAACACGTAGCAAAAGTAAGCGATTTTGAAGGAGTTGGAAATGGAAGACACGAAGGCCTGAAATATATACCAGACCAGTTAGCTCACGGAGTGTAGCATCCTTCCATGTGTAGATTTGAAATTCACTTTTTGGTTCTTTACCTCCCACTGCAAAGTCCTCCATGTTGTGATGACTTCCAATCTATAACATGTTCGAGTCAATTATCATGTCAATGATTCAATCTACATTCAGGCAATTGATATAACCATGACGTCCAAGACACATTTACAGATGAAGAGGTAGGAAACAGAATGTCCTATTAAAAATAAGAAGATAGCAGACTACTTCACATGAATAAAGCAGAGAAAGAGTAATGTATGTTTCCAAAACACAGAAATTGCAAGCTCTGTAGTCTGTACCTTAGCAAACACTCGAAGCAGCATAGGACAAGTCTGCAATCAGGACGACAATTTCGTTACTGACTTCATAGCTGAATTTGTCTTATTACAAACATCACAATGAACAAATTGTAACATAAACAAGAACTTAAGTTACTTAACAGCATTTCATATCATTATACTGAAATGAGTCCAAAAAAAACTTTTAAAACTTTTACAGAAGTAACACAACTCATAATAAACTGCGGCTGATGGACTCTTAACCACGGTTTTCTATCCTAGCATTCTTTGTTGCTGCTGAAGAAAAAGGGTCATTGAGACGATTAACTTTACAGATACCTACAATAAAATCAATATTAACTCACGAACAAACAACCAATTTTCTCACTATCTAAATCACCCTACGAGTTAAAGACATTAAGACCCCGGTTCTTTTGGACTTATCTTCAGTTCAGTTCGGTCCTAGTAAGTTAAGTTCATTTCCGAGAGTTTCAGTGGAAAAGAAGAAGGCCTTATCATCGTAACTACATTAATCAACTGACAGAGTGACAGGACATTCAATATCACCAAATCACCAAATCACCAAATTAACCCAACATAAAGCCGACTTAGCCATTTTCTCTACTGAAAACATCCAATGACATGACATATTCATTACTCCCTTCCATTCTTTACGTTCATCCAATTTTTCAAAATCCGAATTCTTCTTCAGGTTCATTTTGAAAAATGGGATGAGCACTATGCAACGAAGGGTAAAACTTCACAATATCGAGTAACATTCATGAATACCGCGTCTACTGAAAACATCCATCAACATGACATATTCATTCCTCCCTCCAATTCTTAACGTTCTTCCCATTTTCCAAAATTCGACTTCTTCTTTAGGTTCACATTTGAAAAATGGGAAGAACACTATGAAACGGAGATTATTACTTCACGATATCGACTAACATTCATGAAAACCGTCACTACAAAACCCTAAACAAACACAAAACAACAAAATTCATCATCTTTATTGTACATTAGTACCAAATGTTCGCCTCATCCAAATAAACTCAAATTATTCAGAAATTCAGCATAAATTTCATATAAACACACAAATATCCGCAATTAAAAACACTAATTACTCAACAAAACTTCATAATTTTGAAGTTCGAACGAAAAGAAGTAAACCTAAAACCCTAAAGAAAGCTGAAAATAAGGTAAATTGACGAAAAATTGAACCTTTTCCCGTTCGACGAAGACAGCGCCGCGAGAGACGGCCGTAGAGGGCGGAAGTGGTGGTGTTTGTTGCGGCGGACGTTTGGTTTTCTTCTGTCTCCGAATTCTCCGAGGACGTGCTCCATTTCCCGCCATTTTTTTGCTTTTCTCTCACTCTGATGCTCTTGTCACTTAGTAAGTCTTAAGTGATTAACGGTACAAGTGTACAACAGAGCAAATATTATTTGTAGTGTCCAAATTATGAAGTTTTTGCTTAATTGGGGTTCAAACCCAAACTATTTAACAAAATAGGGCGGGTTTCAAACTATTTACCAAAAATGGGTCCACGTCACCATTTCTGCGTTTTTCTTTTTTTTTTCAGAAATTCGACATATCTCGCTGTCCGGGACAGCGAGATACTACTGAGGCCAAAAACAAAAACGAGCAGAATGCT
>LHUT01004441.1:0-14167 GCA_001412135.1 Silene latifolia subsp. alba
CTTTGACGCGGTTGTACATAGTTATTATACAACTAGTTGTAGGATAGTATTTGTGCCTTTAACTCTCCTCAAGGAATATTCTCTTTTCCCATTTTTGGTTGACTTTAGCTTGATCCACTCTCAAGTCTCAACCTTTTTTAATGCTCCATGTATAATTCCACGTCTTATATTATGTGTAGTAGGTTTTTTTAAATCGGTTCCTTTAATATAGGTTCATATTGCACTTTGAACACATATTAGACGTATTAAAAAAATATATTATCTCATGAGAAATGAATAAAAGTGTTTTTTGCAAGTTAGTGTAGTTAAATTTCTCTATTTAAGGGCATCAAAAATAAATTTATTTGTTTAGATTTATGATTATATACGGACTATGGTCTATATTAAATGTATGCGTAATTAAAGTTATTAAAGTTAATTAGCATCAAATATTTATCAAACCCTTCATGTCTTTAAATTTCATGTCTTAAGGTTATTTAAATTCTGACGACAATGGATAATCAACTACAAAAATTTAGAATAAATAGATTAAAGATATGATTATTCCTTAAACCACTAAAGAAAAGACTCGCTCGATAATATTCTACGTTTGTGGCCAAAATCATAAACACTTATTATTATTAAACTTTTTACTTGCAATAATGTGGCCTGAATGGCCGTTGCTAAGTTCTTCCTCGGATTCCCCTCAGGTTGATGTCTCTCCTTTACATTCTGACGAGTCACCCTTTGTTGATGCTCGACAAGATATGAGTCCTGTTCTTGGAGTTTCTCCTACTTCAAATGAAGACCTCTTCTCCATGATCCCACCAAGAATTAATAATGATGTTATTGCCAACAATGTGTCTACTCAAACTGGGTTAGTGCGGACTGAACAGATTCCAGTGGATAGGGGATGTCAAGTATGGAATAGAACGGAGGCTCATGGAAAAGGCAAGGATCTCAGAATGGTAGCTGCTATATTGGGTCATCGATCTTCTTTAAGTCCATCTTATCCTAAAAGGAAGGCCTTTTCAGATCCGGGTGTTTATTCCAATTCCGGTGGGGAGCTCTATGATTATGACACTCTTTTTGCAGAATGTTCGAGTTTGGCTAAGAAGAATAAGAGTTCTGCTAACTCTTTACCTGTTAATTATGTTTCTTCTGAGCGGATTGCTGGTCAAGGTTTGTTGGAGCGAGGAGAATCATCTCGCCCAAAGGAAGGATTCCATCTTTTCATCAATGATGCTGATATGGTTATTTCTACTTCAAGTTCTGATGGTTCTAAGGATGCTTATGCTGCTGGTTCTATGGCTGGTTTTGCGGGGATTGAACCTATTCAACCCCCTCCTTCTCCATGAAGTGTCTTGCTTGGAATTGCAGGGGTCTTAACGACCCGCTCGCCCCTGCAATTAATAAATTAAGAGCGTTATTGTATAATAATAGTATGTATGGTTTAATTTTCCTTTCTGAGACTAAATGTTCTGTAAAATTAGTGTCGTCGTTATTTTGTCGTTATGGGTATCAGCAGTGTGCGGGGGTGGATGCCGTTGGAACTAAAGGGGGGCTATGGGTTGGATGGAGATCATCTTTTGACATTGTTTGTATGGACCGATGTGCAAACTTTGTACTTTTGAAAGTTAATGAATGCTCCTCAAAGTTCTGGTATGTGTTT
Organism: Silene latifolia subsp. alba; assembly: GCA_001412135.1. Lineage (NCBI taxonomy): Eukaryota > Viridiplantae > Streptophyta > Magnoliopsida > Caryophyllales > Caryophyllaceae > Silene > Silene latifolia. Next base: position 1,652 of record LHUT01004441.1, read on the forward strand.
TGCGTTTATGGGGAACCAAGTAAGATTGGCAGAAATGAAGTTTGGATGTGTATTGAACAATGGATAAATAAACTTGATTCACACTTTATCCTTCTTGGAGATTTTAACCAGATTGAGTTTCATGATGACAAACTGGGAGGCAGTAAGGGATGTTTGTTTGGGGCAAAGAGTTTCTCTGAATGGAAGGCAAGAAATTTATTATCTGATATTGTTTTTAAAGGCCCTAAATTCACGTGGTGTAATAACCGGAAAGGGACGGCTCGAACTTATGAACGACTGGATAAAGGATTAGCTTCTTCTCATTGGTCTTCCTTCTATCCTCATACTGGTATTAAGCATTTTCCCATTCAATGCTCCGATCATGCTCCTATTGTCCTTGATACCGAATTTTTTGCTAAAAAGAAACGACGAGATTTTAAATTGGAGGCTTGGATTTTTTCATACTCTGATTGTCTTGAGATCTTGAAGAATGAATGGTTCAAACGTGATGGTGGATCTACTACCTTTGTACTTCTGCAGAAATTGAAACGTATAAGACATGCATTTACTCAATGGACTTTTGACAAGCGCAAGGAATGGAATGCAAAATGGACAGAGTTTGATGATATTCTTGGGTCGGAACTAGAATATATTTTTAAAGGAAAGACGGCAACAGAATTTGACATTAAACATCAAGAATATATTGCTTTCAATAAGGCTGCAGCTATTTATTGGCAACAACGCTCTAAATTGCATTGGTTAAAAGAGGGAGATGCATCTACTAGATTTTTCTTCAATTCTGTCAAGACTAGGCATCATCGTAATATTATTGCTGGTATAAAGGATGAGAATGATCAGTGGTGCTTCAAAGATGATGAGCTAAGTAAATTATTTAATGCCTTTTTTAAAGGCATTTATGGTGCAGACGGGGATACAGTTCCCTTTTCTTCTTTCTCAGCTTCATATTCCCATATTTTTCAAAATTTCCAAGCTAAGTTATCCTCTGACGATCAAGATTTTTTGTCAAAGTCCTTTACTAGATCAGATGTGCGTACTGCTGTCTTTCAACTAGGGCCTTTGAAAGCACCTGGCCCTGATGGAATTCCAGCTCTTTTTTACCAGAAATATTGGTTTCTTATAAAGAATCAAGTCACCGATGCTGTTCTTTCTATGCTTAATTCTGGGGTGATTCTTGCTGATTTTAATTGCACTAATATTGCTTTAATTCCTAAGGTTTCCTCACCAGAATCGGTTGACCAATATCGTCCCATAAGTCTATGCAATGTCATCATGAAGATTGTTACTAAGTGTATTTCTAATAGGCTCAAAAAATTCATGCCGGGCCTTGTGGGTGATTTTCAGAATGGTTTTGTTCCGGGGCGGAATATTACTGATAATATCCTTATTTCGCATGAACTTTTTCATCATATAGCAAAAAGACCACGGGTAAGGAAGGATTACTTGCACTCAAAGTTGACATGAGTAAGGCTTATGATCGACTTGATTGGAACTTCTTGCAGCACACGTTAATGGCCATGAATTTTCCTTCAAAGTTCATTCAATTAATTATGAATTGTGTTTCTACGGTTTCCTACCAAGTCTTGGTTAATGGGATTCCTGGTAAAGCTTTCACTCCAAAATCGGGTGTTCGTCAAGGGGATCCGTTATCGCCATACTTGTTTGCCTTATGTACTGAGGTTCTTTCTCAGTTACTTATTGCTGCTCAACGATCAAATCGGATACAGGGTATTAAACTCTGTCAAGGCAGTCCTGCGATTTCACATCTTTTATTTGCCGATGATTCGATTTTCTTTTTTAAGGCAAAGGCAAGATTCTCTCACGCTTTAATGGATGTTCTTAATCTCTACTGTGCTGCATCTGGTCAGAAAGTAAATAAAGGAAAATCAGCTGTATGTTTCAGTCCAAATTGTACTCTATACGACACACGATTGTGTCTTCAAATTTTAGGAGTCCCAGGTAATAAGGAGATGGATCATATTTGGGTTTGCCTACTGACTTTGGGATAAGCAAGAAACACATTTTTGCTCTTTTAATCGAAAAGGTCGAAAAGAGGATTTTGAGTTGGAATAATGCGTACTTATCACCAGCTGGGAGACTTACACTCATCCATTCTGTTCTCTCTTCACTTTCTATTTACTCTCTATCGGCGTTTAAAATGCCGGTAAGTGTGAATGTTAAGATTGATTCTTTACTTTCACAGTTTTGGTGGAAGGGATCGAATAGTGGGTTTCGTTTACCATGGTGTAGTAAGTTATTTCTCAGCTCTCCAAAGTCCAATGGTGGTCTTGGCATTCGTAATATGAGTTGTCTCAATCAAAGTCTGCTTGCTAAGGTTGGGTGGAGAATTCTTCAGCAACCTAATAGTTTACTGGGAAGCGTTCTGGGGCCAAAATTCCATCTTTTCTTTGATAATATCCTCAACTCTGCCAGACCTCCTTCAGGATCTATTTCTTGGGGTTGCAGAAGTGTTCTGTGGGGTGTTGAGTTGCTTCGACCTCATCTAGCCTGGCAAGTGGGCTTTCCTTCTTCTTTGAGGGTGTGGCATGACAAATGGGTACAAGGTCACTCACTTCAAGATATTTTGTCCCTGTCTAATGATGATTTGAGAAATAAGCCAGAGGTCCAAGTGTGTCAGTTACAAATGGAGCAAGGGAAGTGGGATTCCAGTCTGGTTCATTCGTTTTGTGGGGATGTCGTTGCTCCACGTATTATGGCTATTTCCATTCCACCTTCTGATTGTTCGGATTCTATATACTGGACTCTTTCTTCAACAGGTTGCTATTCCATTAAATCAGGATATGCGACTGCGTTCTCTAAACTGTGGACTTCGAAAGCATCTCCAAAAGATCGTCTACGGCTAGAATCCTCATCTGTGATTTTTTGTAAGCAACGTCTTTGGTCTTTGCCTATTTCTGGGAAATGGCGTCTTTTCCTTTGGAAAATCCTCTCTAATACCCTTCCTCTGGGGAGTGAAGCTAGGAAGCGGAATCTTGATTGGAATTACTTCTGTGTTAATTGCTCTTCTTCCACACAAATTGAGACTCTTGAGCATCTTTTTAGGGATTGCCCTTTAGCTTCGCGTATTTGGATGGGTTCCCAGCTTGGTATTAATTCAAATTCAGGTGGACATGTAACCCTCCAAATATGGATCATTAACTGGATTTCTCTTTTTCTGAAGAAAGAGCAATCTTGTTATCTCATCTCTTTCTTTGTCAGCGGTCTTTGGAGGATATGGTGCATTAGGAATGCTTTGAAGTTTCGTTCATCACCGGTTGATTTATACAGTTCTATGAGCTTGTTGTCTTTGGATGCTTCTTTAAATATTGATGCTGAACATCAATGTCTGCTCTCTCAACAAAGACGCCTGAATCATGATCAGGATGACCTTACGGAAATGGAGCGCATTAGGAATTTTTTTCCCCATTTTCTCATTGGCTCTACCGGTTGCTCAGATTATATTCGGGTTAAATGTGATGCGGCTTGGAAACCTAGTTTTCAGGCAGCTGCAGGTTGGATTCTTAAAAATTCTAGTGGTGAGATCATCCATCGAAGCCAAGCGAAGTTTTGGGCCTCGTCTGCATTCCAGGCTGAGGCTAATGCGCTTTATCTCGCTCTCTCAGATGCCCTTTCAAAAGGTTTCACTCACATTGATGCGTCTTCTGACTGCTTGAATTTAGTCTATCAGGTTGCTGGCCTTCAGGCCAAAACGCAGGAAGCAGTCTCTATCTTATGTTGTATTCGTAATCTTCTTGTCTGTTTTCATTGCTTTGCTATTAGCTTTTGTCCTAGGACTCTCAATCGGACAACTCATGCTATTGCGAAATGTGCTATAGCGTAAGTTGACTGTTCTCATTCTGACAAAAAAAAAAAAAAAAAAATTACCATGCAATAACTTCACTAGATTGAATTTTTTCGAGTTGATTTTATATTATTACTAGTTCGTCCTCGTTGAAATATTTCGCCCCTCTAACCTCAAATCATGGTTTATTTCACTCGTGTTCGTATGTCTTAACCTCCTATTAGCTTGTCTTAATTAAGAATTTGTCACATATTCTCCAGTGTCCAATACTCCAATTGGTACCTAATGCAACACATTGATTGGAACGAAAACAACAAAATTATTAAAACTCAACTTGGATATGTATGCATGCATGTAGGCCATGTTGAGATAAGTTATCATACTACTCCCACCACATCTCTTATACAAATCCAAACCCACTGATCACACCTTATCTTTTCGGGTGAACCATCTAATTTATAGTCTATTTACCATCTAGTGCCGGAGAAGACCACCGGTAGGGCGGTAGGCAGCCGAGGTATTTTTACGGTGTCAAATGTTAATACCACATGTTTCAAACCCTTGCATTCTAGCGGCGTCCGTGTTAAAATAAATTTTATCCAGTTTATAATAAAAGGATTTATACATAATAACTTAGCGATATAATTTTTTAATTCATTTTAAAATACCGTTATGATAATTTAACTACGCCGCCACTGGCCACTGGCCACCTTAATTGTAAAACTCTTCCTGAGTTCCTGTATAAGATTATACACAAATTCACAATACATTATACACACTCGAAAAGCATGCATGTTTTTTTATTTTCCGAGTTTAAAGACGTTACATGGGTAATATGTTACTAATGGAACTTGATCGAGATTTTAACTTATATAGAGTAAGTTTCACCCTTTATGACTTTACCAATTAAGATAAAATCTAATACGTATTAATGTTTCCATGTTATGCATGAATTCATTGTGCATGTATGTATGGTATATGTTTATGATACATGAAGGATAAGAAAGAGACAAAAGAAGAGGCCAACAACCCACGTGGCGAGTCATTGTCAAAGATCAATAATTGGCGAATCGCGGGAAGCACGAGTCAGCGTAGTGATAAACTGTTTAAAAGCGACAAGTAATGTGGAACCCATGACATATACGGAGTATATTGACATATTGACATCCACCACATATTTTGTATGCTTTTGTTCACGCATCCCTTTTTTCAAGCTCCATGCCCTTGCTAACCATATGTGTATTCTCTTATGACGTGTATATCTATCAAAAGCTTGTGACGGATTAAATATCATCCATATAAATAGATATAAGACAAAACTATGAATATCTAGGCAATTACAGATAACTTATTTTTATCTATCAGAATGAGTTTTATTTGACCCGTCACAAACTTGTGACGGATATTTCCCGACACAAATGAGAATTTGTGCCATATGTATACTTAACGACTAGCCTCATAACAATTTATGATCCAAGCTTATTATACTATGCAATACAATTCTAGCATTAATTATTATTGGTGGGAGAAATTCAATGTAGTTAATTTATTGGTGAATGATGGATATATGTAGTGAAATTGTGGACAATTGATGAGGAGTTAGTCCATGTCACACAATTGGCAATCATAAATGACTCGAAACAAGCAAAGACTTGGCAAACGAGTTAGCTGGACGAGTTTTGAGTCTGGTCGGTTTCGGGGCAAGTCATTTGCAGGGATTCGGCTCGTTTGGGTTAGGTCGGGGTGAGGTCAGTTTCAGGTATATTATTATCAAATTACAGTATTTAAGAATAGAGTTGTCAAGGTGCAACAATAAATATATTTAGATCAACAGACATATTGAACCGAGCAAATGCGGATTACAAATCAAGCTTGGGTTCTCAATTTGCATGTGTGGTCGAATCAGGAAAGATAGTCAGGTCAGTTTTGTCAGGTCTAGTAGGTTACATTTTCATTATAATCTTACGAAGAACCGAATTACATACACAATCACATTATGCTCTAGAACAATCCAGACGATACCGATAGATAATTTTTGGGTCATTTTCCGAGCCCGGCCAAATCAGCCCCGAAATTGCTTGTTGCTGCCCCATGAAGCAAGCAACTAACTACTCTGGGCCCAGATTGCTTATAGGATACGTTGCTTTAAAAACATGTGTGTTTGTCAAGAATTAGGCAAAGGATGGAGTTAGTTAGAAATATTAACATGTTGGACAAAGTTGTTGATCGGACATATAGTATAGTAATAACAATGTCAGGTGTAACTAAAGGACATTGTTGCCTCCTTAATTTTTGTTGACTATGTTGGATCAATTAATCAATTATGTGTACTCTTGGACCCTCAACTGTCCATTCATAATTTATGTACTAAGTTCCTAAATTATTGTAGATGATTCTAGGTTTAACATAATTATTCACATAATTAGATGAATAATGATCTCAATTATTGGGTGTTAAATCGTAAACGTTCTTGTCGATGGCGTAGAGAGCTTTACCCTCCATGCGAATGATGATCGAGTCTTAAGACTCCACAACTTTCTGTAATCTAACATAAAAAGCGTCAAAAGTATATAAAATTTAATACGGATAATAGTTTTTATTTTATATAGAATAAAACCCTACTAATATTCGTTGATGATTCTCAAATTAACAATATTAGCCCACTCCAAAAAGTACGAAGTAGCTCTTAATTTCAGTATACAAGAAATCAATAATTTGTATTTTTAGAGATTTTCAGTATACTATAAATCAATAATTTGTATTTGGGATAGTGAGTGCCGCATCATGGTACTAAGTATGTACTCCCTCCGTTCCGGTCAATTGTTATCTTTTGGTTTTGGCACAAAGACCAAGAAAAGAGGATGTAGTCAATTACTAGATGACAAGTAGAACAAATTGAGTGTAAATGATCAAATTGATCATTAAGTTCATTCTTAAAATAGAAATGACAACAATTGATCGAGACACCCAAAAATGAAAAAGGACAACAAATGACCGGGACAGAGGGAGTATTAAGTAGCTCTCCCCCGTCCCGACCCGTCTTTTTTATATGATTTGTGATTTTTCATGTTCATGCACCCATAGGATATTATATTAAATTTATGCGGATTGTATTTTTGGATGAACTTTGTAATGTGATCAAAACGGAATCCTAATCTTTGCTTTATATAGGTATCGGATTTGGTCGGTCAAACACACTAATGATATACTCTCGAGTATGCACAATAATTGATTAGCTTGGTACCGTTGCTTACAAAAGTTGGCATACATTCATGATTAATTTATTTTGACGGAAAATTACGCGTGGTTTAATTACTTTGAGAGCATGCATAAAACGCATTACAATTTCTCAAGGTTCATTTGCTCTACAAGAATTGTTCGACGATCAGCCTATTACACTACAAGAACAGCACACATTACGGTTCGATTGAACGAACGAAATAGTCGGTGAAGTTAGAAATCGATACGTAAATATAATCTTATATGAAATGTACACATTACAATTATCATTTCAAACAACTAACTAGTAAACTGCTGAGGACTCAATTTATTTCATCATATTTCAATATCTAAAATGAATTAAACAACAAAATCTTGGACATTGTTAAAGATAGATGTACAACTATATTATTATACATACATTTGGTCAAACTAAGAATTTTATGACATTGCACCCAACTAGACTACACCCAACTTCAGTCTATATATCATTCTATCAAAGTATCAAGTATTAATAGGGCTTTTCTCTTATGTACCCAACGAGTACATGTTAATAAGCATGCATGGTGATACTCATAGAATAGAGTTTGTGGTTCTCTTTTCTTCCAAATTTTTAGATAACTTACTGTCTTTTTTTACTAGACTAGACTACACCCAACTTCAGTCTACAGTGTTTGCTAAACCAATACGATTGCATGCATGTGGTATACATAATTCAATCCAATGTTGCGCCTCTTCCAATTTTGTCCGTTTGCATATCGATTATCGAGCAACGAAAAATAGAAGTGGGCTAGTAGATAAAAAGTTGGCTAGTGCATGCGTCTACGTACCACAAGTCCACAACCATACTCCTCAATTCTGCCCTATAGCGATAACGTAACATGGAACATGCACATACAATTGTTATAATCATACTTATAAGGATGACAAAATCAATTCAACTACTTACACTTTTACATGTGCGATTGAGATATTGTGCGATGTTGTTATGCAAACTGTTCAAAATTAAAATACAAAAGTGTATATAATAAGTATATTTGTCCGAGTCTCATCTACTTAAGTAGTCAAGTGAGGGCTTTTAATTTAACATGTTTTAATTTTAAGACGAACATATCCGTTTTAGTAGAGAGTTAGAGATTAACTGTACTTTGTTCGTTTCCAAAAGATATAAAGTAGTGAAAGATGAAGTAAATTGGAACATGCAAATTAAAGACACCCTCTTTCCTCAATTCAATCATTGTAATTCATATTAGAGGTGGTCAAATGCGGGTTTGGATCGGACGGGGGCTGGACTAACATGACTTTTTCGACGCACGAACATACGAGTTAGAGGGTTTTGGGCGGGTTTGTGGACCGGGCCTTTATTAATTTTGAAAAATAGGTTGTCCAGTCCCTCTTTGTTAGCGAGCCTAATGAGCCATCCCGTCCATAAACAGCTCTAATTTAAACTTTTGTTCTTAGAATCACACTTTCTTAAGTATACCAATTAAATTAGTAGATGTTCATTTTGTCATAATCATGTATCAATACATGAAATGTGACATGACAACAACTTTCAACCTCAAATACATTGTCATTAACAAAATTCTTGTATTCTTCCAAAATATGGGAGAATAATGATGGTACCTGTTAGAATATTTAATAATATTCGAGTGCCCTATGTGTCTCGGGTTTAAGTGCAAGTTAAACTCATATTAAATATTATGGGACTTTAATATAAAAGACGACTCCGTGATGGATCGGATTCGATTAATGTAAATAAAGTCCGGGAATTATTATTCCCTCTTACCTTGCCCTAACATATCCCGTCTTTTACGAAAAGGTACGAATGTTTTTGGTTTTGCGAAAAGGTACGTAACCCATCATATATATATATATATATGATGGGATACAGTAAGAAAAGAACAACAATAATAATCATCTACAAAACAAAACAACGTACATTAAGAAAGTGAAAGGGTGAAACAGTTTCTTTCTCCATCATTGAGAAACAGTAAGGAAAGGGTTAAGGAGGAGAATCAATCATCTCATATTTCTTATTGAATTGATTGCGTCTGTNNTATATTGTATCTTGGGACTGATTTCATTATCGAAATCGTAAAGTTAATCTTACAGTACCAACTTAAGCATTTGAACAATTCCAACTAGGATGGCCCAATAGTAACAAGAGTGACTGATTACCCACACAATCTCCAATTATTAATGGCATCCCAATTGACCCTCTAGCTTCTAGGTACCTTGGTATTTAAGCTACCTTAGAATTTATGTGCATATTCTTTCATTTTAAGGTATCATTCTTAGGTATCATTTCTTGTTCGCATTACTTATTGAACCAATGCGATGAGGTTATCCATTCCTTGTAGTGGATTGTGTCAACTACATACTCAAGTGGTTTCAAAGCTTTAAGATGTGCACATATAGACAAATTAATTATGTATAATTGATAAGATGGATAAGATGTTTTTGAGGCCGTTTAAAACTGTATATGAGGTAACTCGCTTCATGTCATATCCAATTTCAGCTTATTTAAACGATAAAAGTCCTAAATAGATAGGTTGAAATTTTGATTTTGATTAGATTTACCCTATTTAGATTCCCAATTCTCCATCATCAAAAAAATTACTATAATCACTTTTATCTAAACTTTAAGTGATCGATTACGCCACTAATTCTACGCTTATTTATATATGTTTTTCCCTTCCTCCCTCCCTGCTTTAGTACCATTAGATAAAGGGTTAAATCGAGAATGCTTCATTTTCATTATTTTTTTCTCTCTATTTTCTTATAACTAATCATTAAATCGTTTCAGAGCAAAATCTGGACCAGAGAAAATGATTGAAAATGATTGGGGGTAGAAAATGAAAATAGTTCAATTGGATAAACTCCAATGATGAGGTGATTGCAAATTTGCAATAACATCTTCGTCAAATGTAAGATATTTTTTAAGAGTGGGATAAAGATTATTGGTAATCAACTAGTTACACGTCATCGTTTAATTTTCGTTATTTTCGAATTGTTGTGACCAATTATCATACAACGCACTTCTCCTTAATCAGTCACATTAGTGTTGTCATTCCTAATTATTTTCTGAGGAAGTCTTCTGAGAGACGGTTTTTCAATAAGTTTATTGAGAGATCATTTTACAGTTTCAAGAAAAAATGGTACGAAAGGTAATAAAATAGGTACAAATTAAGATTAAAAATAAAATGTGTACATTTATCAGGTAAATTAGGTACAAAATTACAACGTCACGATCAATAATAAAAGCGTCACGAAAAATTGATTTCTCAATAACTTAGTGAAAGACAGTATCTCCTAAGTTTTGATATTATTTTCCTTTGCCATGATTGAAGCAAGTATGGTTATCAACTTTAAGTTAAGGTCTCTCAAATTTCAATGTTTGGTTAACTTCATGCCAGCACATTGTTATAATAAAGTTCAATTTATGTCAATCGCCAAGAACAAAATGGACTTACGAATATGATGAGGCGGAGTTAAATCTTTGACTCGGGTATTAATAAGATCGATTTACTCGTATCATGATTCGTTAAAAGAAAATGAGAAGAATGTACTGTAAAAAGGAATGACCATAGCTATGGATCTGAAATAAAATATGGGTGAAGGACAACACGGAAACTTTTCCACGTTCAACTACGACCTGAAATAAATCGAGGTTAGGTTTCATAAATCGACAAATTCTCTTCTAATGTGAGACGTTGATTTATTCTCGTATGTGACATTTAAATTTGGTAGGTTAGCAAATCGAGTCTTGATATACAGGGGCGGCCCGAAGGGGATTCAATTCGGTTCGACGAACCGGGGCCCAACTCGGTATAGGGCCTCATATGGAAAGAAGTGTTATTTATTTTGAACGTGAGTAAAAGTTGTTGATTATTAACTTGGCGCAGCGGTAGTGTTAAATTTCCAACATTATCAATGTGCATCCCAAGGTCTAGGGTTCGATCCTTGTTAGTTATAGTTTTGTTTTTTTAAAAAAGATTTCTTTTTCTATTGCACGTGATTTATTTTCTTTGTCGTTTCATCAATATTTGTTTTTTTTTTCAAATTTCATTTATGATCTTTAGGTTCCTTAACATCATAAAATAAATCAAAAATCCTATGAATTCAACTTAAATATTTTCTTCACCATTCAAGAAATAAATCCATCATATTAAGATAATATTGATCAAATGTGATAAGTTGATTTTCTCTAAGTTGTTTACATACAAACAATTAATATATCAAAGCGACATTTTTAAGACAAAAAAGACTCTTCCATGTTCTAATAGACATTTAATCATCAGTAATGCATCATTTGCATTACTTCATTTGTTTTTCGATTAAATACTACTACTATTTATCTAAAAAAAAAGGTGGGGGAGTAAATACAAAAATAGATGGAGTATGGTTTTAAAGATAGTATTGTGGTAATATAGTGTTTACGGATTATGAAACTACACGCTTAATACATTTCTTATATTTGATATTTTGAAAATCATATCGCTTTTAGATGTTCACTGGCTTAGATATTATATTTGCATACATGACTTGAAAAATACACGAGATAATCAAGTAGCAAGGGCCTCCGCATAATATTTGGAACAGGGCCTCCAATTTACATGGGCCGCCCCTGTTGATATTGTAAGCTCTTCAAGCACAAACTGCACCCATGTTGTTGGCGATATGCCTATATGGGTCTTTAATTGGACAGAAACAGAGTTGAACCGAAAGTAACTGAATTTATAGAACTTAAACTGAAGAGAACATATTTGAAATGATTTTGGTTTTTATTTAACTGAAGCCAAATTATTTACTAATAAGAGTCGAACTTATAAGAGCTGAACTGAACTAATAAGAGTCGAACTTATAGAAAAATGGGTATAAATTCTCAAGGGGCTCAAGTTCAAGTAATCTTGTGGAGTGTTTATGGCCTAAGTCTATGCCTTCTAGTCTTCTAGCCCAGTACTCTCGGATGTCTAAGTCTTACCTCGTATACGTGGTTCGCAGGCTATTACGTATACCGAGTGTTTACCTAGTGCACATCAAAGGCTGCAATCGCGAGTCCCCTTGTAATTAAAAAAACAATAAAACTGAGTCGCTAAGAATTATTTGGTCAATCATTAATACTTTTATTTGACAATTTTTTTTATTCAGAGTATGTCCAAAAATACCGTGTATAGTTTTAATACTAAAAATATACTTCGTCTAATTTTTTTAGCTTGAATATGATTATATACAATCTTCGAAATTGGTACAACTCGAGGATCCAACTTTGAAGTTGGTAAGTGTAAAACTCATTTGCAAGTTGTAACCTTAAAATTTTTCAAGAGTAAAAACTCAAGACCATTTCCAAAATACAAACATATTATTAGCACAAATTCTTGTGTATAAAACGGTCTTATATGTAAGACGGTCTTTTTGTATAAGGAAAACATTCATTTACTACCATTATTTAAATAATAATGGGATATTCTACATGGTATCCCTCAATTTTTCGA
>LHUT01004442.1:3714-14124 GCA_001412135.1 Silene latifolia subsp. alba
CACCTCTTATAAAGGGCTGATTTTTGTTTATTGAGATAAGTTGGTAAAAAAAAGTCGTAAAAACATTAAAAGAGTGGAGTTGATTTTTTAATATTTTTTTATACAAAAACTTCAAACCGTGTCAGAAACCGTATATACGGTTTCGTTTTTGCCCGACCCGGATACGGTACGGTTTTATAAAAACCGTATCGTATATACGAATTTCCGTATCCTATATACGGAAATCCGTATAACTCAAACCGTGTACCGTACCGTATCCGTATTGTAAAACCGTATCGTATATTTTTGCTCACCCCTAGTGTACGCGACGTTACACTTGTATCAAAAAAAAAAAAACATTGTTTTAAGTAAATCAAAATGAAAATTGCATGGTTACGCATTGACACTCGACTATTTAACAATAGAGAGGATTAGATTCAACTATGGGATTAGATCCATACCCTCCCACCTGTGTAAATGTCCTAGTGTCTCAAAGGCTATTGCTTGTGAGTTGTGACGTAGTAAGGGGGTCGAATGTACGCGGCATTATCTGAGTGTCAAAAAAATACAGAAAGACTGTTAGGATGACTTAAAATGAAAATGGCATTGTTATGCATTGAAATATGACTATTCCACAATATAGACACAATTGTGATTAGGGAGCCATTTAATTTTTTTTTCTCATATTCCAAGATAAAAAAAATAGTGAGCTGTTTTCCTGAATCTCTAGGCTAATTAAAGAAGGGAGTAATGGACATCAGTGAACCCCATATTCCACCTTCCTATAAGAGACCATCTAAAGGCATTGATACAAAGCTGGACACCAAACTATTGTTGCTCCTAAAGTCAACAAGCTGGAACTGCACGATTACATCCAAAGCAAAAGAACAAGAAATGGAATTTGAAGCCTTGGTGCATTATGCAAATTCAACAAAATCCAGTCACGCAATAATAGATCAGATATAAATTGAGGAAAAAAAAAATTCAAAGAATTGCTCTGAGTCGAAATTAGCAATAGATCTTCTATATTTTCTTTCTAAACCTGTCTGGCATGGGAATGAAATAATAAAGTTCAGAAATCCCCTTCAGAACTATATCCGTCGTCCCAAGAGCACTCACTAGAAGAGAAAACAAAACCAGCACGTGTAGAAATCAAGAGAGCCTGAGCAGGAGTTAGGTAGGTGATATATGACAGCTTAAATGTCTTATGCAGGAATGCCAATTTCCGCACCTCTCCAGAAATGGCATGGGTGCTTTTATTGCTAGCCATGCTTAAAGCATTGCTGAGACTCTTAATGCAAAATAAGGATGTGTCTGGGTCATGTAATCATATTTATTAGGAACTTAACTGGTTCAAGATCTCATGTGATTTGAGGGTGTTCGTTTGCAAGACTTAGGGCTATGAAACGTTCTTTCATGAGAAGAGGGCTCTACAGTCTACACTCTACAGTGGTAAAGGACATCAGATTTAAAGCTCTTTTTAAGGAGTGATGAATATCAACCATGCACAGTTACGAAGATCAAATGCAGCAATATGTTTCATAGTATCTTAGTATATGGATGGACAAACGAACGCTTTTGTAGTATTAGCGGAGTGTTGCTTAACTGTGATTTGACTACAACGCCGACAAGGAAAACCCACCTCTTGTGCCAGAAAATGCTTGTTAGCAATGGTAAGGTTTAAATGCTCAATGTGGAAAGTAGTCAAAGGAGCCTTTTGCCGCTCTATGCCTACTTCACAACTATCTTGTCTAGGCACACAGGGTCCTCATCCTCTCAAGTTAATCTAGTCTGACTGACGTGAACTTATACAGTCAGAAAGGTAGAATCAGCTCTACATGTTGATGATGTCTGCATTTGCTCAAACAAAAGAAAACCACAGAACAACAAAAGGAAGTTAAGAGCCCTCTTAAACATCTCGAGATGTGACAATTTTAACATCACTTATCCATCTGAGGTTGCATGGTTTCCTTGGTTAGTAGGTTAAATGGTTCCTAAGGGTGTGTTTGGATAGCAAAAGTGGAGGGAAAGGGAGGGGAGGGGGAAGGAGGGAAGGGGAAGTGGAAACGGGGTGTGGGTGTTTGGATACAATTTCCCTCCAAATCTTGATCTGCTATCAAAACAAGGGATTTTAAATCCCTTACTCTCCCTCCCTTTCCTTTCCCTCCAAATCCCTCAATCCAAACACACCCTAAGAGAAAATGAAAGTAGTGCCAGCAAAGGTCAGATCACAGTAAGTCGCAGAAGCAGCAGAGCTACTTCATTGTATATTGTATATAACAAACCATTAGAATGTCGATAGAACCAATTTGACTAGACAAGTTTTAAAGACACTTAAACCAGCCTACAGAATTAGGTATTAGGGTTCCTTCACAAAATCAATCTTCTTGAGACGGAATGAGTATTATCCACTATTCCAATCATTTAACTCATCTTAACCTTATATGGACAGATTATGAAGGTCAAAGATCACAACTTGCCAACTATCTCATCAAATTCATGAACCAAACTCAAGTGATCAATTTCTACCAGCACATAATACACACCCACTACGGCACTACCAGATAAACTACATTCAGTAGCTTGTAAGGCGGTTTTACACAAACATTATCAAAAACGCATCCTTTTCCAACAAAACCATAGTCTAACACCACCTTACACAAGAATTCGCCGATAAACAATCAAATAAAACCAATTAACAAAAACTGTTATATAAACCAAACCAATCAACTAAACTTAATTAAAAGCAAGAAAACTCAACAGAAAATGAAATTAATTAGCACATACCTGAAAACAAGAAAAGGGGTACAATCAATCATAGTATTAATTTGTGGAAGAAGAAGAATCATCAGAGAAATCAAAGGGGTCTTTTTCTTCAGAAGAATGAGAATGAAATTGAGATTGTTGTTGTTTCTGAAATTCCAATTGTTTTTGGTGTTCAATTTGGGATTGTTCAAGTTCAAGAGTGCGTTGAGCTCTCTCTAAGAAAGGTCGAAAACCAAGTTGTAAGGTTAAGTAACCAAATGCAAGTGCACCAACAACCACTAAACCTGACCTCATTGCGTTCATCATTCCCCTTTCTCTCATCTTCTTCATTGCCATTATTTCTCCTTCCTGCCTTCCTTTTACTTGAGTACTTGATCAGCAGTCAAATAGTCTTCAAATCAAATAAGCTGTTTACAGATAGTGGAATACACAAGAAGAAAGACCTTGCAAAATTTACTCGACCCGACCCCGACCCCGACCCAACACCATAACTCAAGATCTGAACTTGACCCCAAATTTGAATTGACCTGATTTAATATAACCCGATCGAATGTTTATTATTATTGCAAACTGATTATTATTCACAAATAACTTAATAATAACTGACTCGAAAATAACCCGACCCAAAGTCTACAAACCCGAATGACACGACCCGAAATTGACCCGATTTAAACCCAACCCGTTTGCCAGGTCTAAGTGTAAGACTGTATAAGTAGACTTGATAAGGGTCTGGGATCCCCCGATGGTTTGGGTCAAGCAAGTTCGGGTATATATTTTAGGATTCAAGAATGGGTCAAATCGGATGGGAAAGAAAAGAAATAAACCAGAACATGTATATTTTTGAGTCTGTTATGAATTTATTATCAAGTTTTTTATAGACAATGGGCAGATGGTAATGATAAACATTGAGGGTTTGGTCATTTCATCTCGGGTCATTTCGAGTTATGGGTCATGCATTGGAATTCTGTTCGAGTGTCAGGTCGGATCAATTTTATCGGATCTAAAATTAAGGGTGAGGACATGAGGTGAAGCTAGACCTGATAAACGGGTCAATCGGGTCGGGTTTGAATCAGGGTAGTTTGGTCACCTCAGGTCATTTTCTGGTCTATTATTATCAAGTTTGTTATGGATAATAATGAACTAATGGTCGATTTTCAACAATAAACATTCAGGTTGGATCATATGAATTCGGTCTATTCGGATTAGCGGTCATATTTAGGTCATTAATTTGGGTGTTGGGTCACAGATTATTCGGGTCTGGTTAATTTTGTTTGGTCTAGATGAAATCGCGAAGGCATCAGATTCTAGGTAATTAATTGAATGATGGTAGGATAATTATTTACTCGTAGTTTTCTGTGAAATAATTGGTACTCAAACGCTAGAATGATTGAATGTAGTGTTAGAAATGCAGAACTGATTTCATTTTCACGACTTTAATTATCGAAACTGAAATGTTTCAAATTCGATTCAAAATTCAATTCTATAAACCTCTATGAAGATCATGTGAAATTAAATTCTGAATTTTACTTTCTTAATGATGTTTAAGAAGCCATGAAATTGGAATGGGACGGAGCGAGTCCGAGTAATGGTACAAAAAAGTCATAATAAAGATATATACTTGCATCACCAAAATGGCCCAAGAGAACATGCACCTTAATGCGACAGCATACGCTTCCCCAAATCTTCTGCGGTTACATGGTTTTTAAGAGAGTAAAAGTGAGTGACTACAGAATCAATTGAATTTAGAAAACAATAGTAAAAGTGGTTCCGAACAGGTGACACAAAAGCAGCAGAGCTACTTAATTTTGTATATATAACCAACTCCTTGAATATTTTGCGAACTAATGAATATGCATCATGAAATAAGACACGGATGCTTACATACAGGTTATTTTGTATATTCGAATAATCAAACAGAAGCAGCCGGTTTTTTTTGTACTCGTCTCAACTGTCTCGGACTTGCTCCAAGAGTGAAAGACGTCCCTGGAATAGAAACGAGGCTTGCAATACAAAGATCGGCTCCACTACTTGATGGTGATGCTTCTAGCTTGAATGCTTCAGTTGTGTCATCCTGGGGATTATACCACACGAGACAGTGGCTGCTGGAATAGATGTCCGTAGACAGTAAAAGAGGGGACCCTTCCTTTGAAGGAGCAACAAGATTATAATTGGAAAATTTTCCTGGAATATTATACTTTATGCTCCATGAATCTTCATCTCCATACCTTTTCATGATCCATACATTATTATTAGAACGATAACATTCCCTAATTCGTAGGTATAAGCATCCATCCAACGCTCCATACGCGCGTAACTTGACATCATTCAAACTGTTTAAGACAGCTGGAAAACTCAAGTCATCGCTCCATGATTCAGAGGACAGATCTAAACGAGCTATTACATGCTTAGGACCGTTAAATCCTTGGACATTCGGTGAAACTAAATAATGTAGCATGTTGTTTAGAAAGGGTATATTATTGCCTAGAGCGCATGTTCCAGACAATAGTTGAGCAGGAATAGGAGTAGCGTGCTTCCATAAATCGTCCTTGCAGCTATAAATATACACATCATCTCTAACACTCTCCTCCCAAACTTTGGGTGTGACAACTATCTTATAATCATCATGCTCACCATCATAACCAAAACCATATGACAAGTTCCAAGATTTCAACTGTTTTATCTTCAAGAACGGCACGTTTGGTTTGAATTTGAATGTACCCGTTATAGGGTTGCATATAAGGAAGCACATAACCTTCGTATTAAAGGCATATTCAGGCTTAGTAAGGCATAAGCAAACCAAGCCATTGCACGAGCCTACAGGAAATATATGATCGGGGTTTCTTATGATATATTTAGGCCAATATAATTTAAAGGGTTCCAAGGGACAATTAACATCATCTATAACACAAAGGGAATCAAGTTCGGCATAGAAAAGGGCACGATTCTGCCAAGAGTTGGATACGAGGGATTTGCTAAGATGGAGTCGGATGAAGAGGGAACTATTGATTAAGGTGTACCAATCTTTGCATACGCTTTTGAAGCGTAAAAGCGTTTTCACTGGAAGCTTAACCAGTATTTCGACTATCACATCAGATAGGATTTGATAAGCTGCCATTCCAAGAGTAGCGTTACCGAGGATTGTTGAGTTTGTTTTACTGGTTTAGACTAGCTACAAATCTTTGACATATATATACTCCTTGCAACAATTTGTTTCCCTCTTTATTTTAAGAAGAAATTGACTGTTGCTAGGATTCTGTTTCCTAACTGCACCTTCTAGAGTTCTAGTTCAATATTACATCTATTAACATTGAAGATCAAGTATAATGTAGATTTGTTACCATAATTTTTCCAGCCAAATCCCCTCTATGCTAAATTAACAGGTTATCTCAAAAAATTTCCCTCGAAAAGTCAATTTTTTAAATAAGGAAACCAATGACAATTAAATGCATCCACTTAAATAGTTAAATAAGAAAACTAATAATTTATTTCAATAAATATTTTCATTAAATAATCTTTTTAATAAAGTTATATTATTTCATTAAACTCTAAACTATGTTATCTTTTAATTAATTGAAATAAAATAAAATAAATATAAAACTATAAATTGCTAAATCTTTATTGATGATATTCGAAAATGACTCGACTCATACTCCCTATAAAATAAAGACGCAAACTGCTATTATTAGTCTCGTGACCATTTTTTTTCATAAATTGAAATCATTATAAAATTTGATTGATCATCCGAGGTTACCTAGTTGAGGGTGACTATTACAGTATTACTAGGGCAATAAAAGTCAACCAAGTGTAAAAGTGGTGGCAATTGGTGCGGCGGAATGCCGAATGGTAACGTGTAACCCTAGGGGAGGTGGGTAATACCGAGTAATACATTCCCTCATACATCAACACCACCTCTTTCCAACCCCCATCACACTACTAATAGTTCCCCCAGTCCAACTGAGTACCAGCAGAGGTAAGGTCAAGCACACGCACACGCACAGGCACAGTCGCAGAAGCACCAGAGCCACTTCATTGTATATAACAAGCCATTGTAAGATGAATAGAACCAGTATGATTTGACAAGTTCTAAACACACTGAAACCAGCCGGCCGAAACTTCATACACCAGCTAACTAAATCAGATTTTCAATCCCCTTTGTCAAACAAACGAATCGAATAATCATCCTTTGTTAAACAAGCGAACCATAAAAATACTGCCTCCATCCCAAATAGAAAGATGGCTACTGTCCTCCATAATTTAAAAGGCAAATCGAAAACAGAACAAATTGGAGAAAGGGTGAAATGGGTTGTAGGGCTTTTCCATTCATATTCTGACTGAACCCTAATTGAAAGTTATCAATCATTTTGAGACGGAATGAGTATTATCCACTATTTCCAATCATTTACCCCATCACAACTTAAATGGACAGATTATGAAGGTCAAAGATCACAACTTTTTAACTATCTCATCTAATTCATCAACCAAACTCAAGGGATCAATTTCAAACACCATATACAACATATCATAAGGCTATAGCTAGTCACTTTTAAGGCGGTTTTACACAAACATTAACAAAAACGCATCCTTCTACAACAAAACCATATAGTCTAAGGCCGCCTTACACAAGAATTCGTCAACAAACAATTAAACAAAAACCCATTAACACAAACTCTTATGTAAAACAAATCAATCAACCATACTTGATTAAAAACATAAAAACCCAACAAAAAAAATGAAATTAATTGGCACATACCTGAAAACAAGAAAAGGGGTACAATCAATCATATTAATTTGTGGAAGAAGACGAAGAATCAGAGAAATCAAAGGGGTCTTGTTGTTGTTCTTCAGAAGAAGGAGAATGAAATTGAGAATGTTGTTGTTTCTGAAATTCCAATTGTTTTTGGTGTTCCAATTGAGATTGTTCAAGTTCAAGAGTGCGTTGAGCTCGCTCTAAGAAAGGTCGAAAACCAAGTTGTAAGGTTAAGTAACCAAAAGCAAGTGCACCAACAACCACTAAACCTGACCTCATTGCGTTCATCATTCCCCTTTCTCTCATCTTCTTCATTGCCATTATTTCTCCTTCCTCTTACTTTGAGTACTTGAACTGCAGTCAAATAATCTCAGATTGCGGAAATGAAATGGTGTAGAGAGAGATGTAGAATAGGGTGTACAAGAGAAGAAACGGATTTGGGTGAGGATATACCCGGCAAACGGGTTAATTGGTTGGGTTCGAGTCAGGTCAGTTCTATGTTTGAGTCAGTAATTTTGGTTAGTTTTCAATAATAAACATTTGGATCTGGTCAATTCGGGTTATGGGTTATGGTTGGAGTCTTCAATCTGAGTGTTGGGTTAGGTCATTTTTTCCAGGTTTAGATGAAGTAGTGAGAAGGTATGGGATTTCAGCCTTTCAAGTAATTGAAATGGAATGACAGTAAAATGATTATGTAGTTTTGTTTCAAAAAATTTAAATCAAACACTAGAATAATTTAATGTAGTGTTTAAAAATGTACAATTAATTTCATTTTTTAAATGATTCCAACTGTTCAAACTAAAATTTTCAAATTCTATTCAAAGTCCAGTTTCATAAAAATCTGTTTGGTCTCATGCGGAATTCAATTATAAATTTCAATTTCTCAATAATGTTTGAAAAACCTTGGAATTGGAAATGGACGGAGCGAGTGCGCGAGTCGAGGTCACAAAAAGTGTCGTAATAAAAATATATTTTTGTGTCTGGATAAAAGTATTAGAAAGAAAAATATTGCGACGAAATTTTCGTCCCAAAGAAAAGTCTACTATAGGAGATTAGATAGTAACACAGTTGAAATGGATATTATGAGATTGGAATTTGAAGATCCAAATTTTTAACTAGGTTGAAATTAATAAGAAATCGAGTCAAATTCCAATTCAAAAAGTCCAAATTTTCCAAACACTTGAAAAGTACTTCAGTTCTTGGTATGATGGTATCCAAACATGTCATTCTTCAATTCAATCCATTTTAAACCATTCAACTAAACACCTCCTTTAGAGGGCTCAAATGTTCAGTCGCCAGAATTTGGGTTGAACATAAACTATATGCTGGTAATAAGAAGATTAAATAAGGAATGCACACATAAAAACATTCTGTTAATAGATCTCACTCGGACAGTCAGACTCTATATTAGGCTATTAGCCCGATGTTGCTTAAAGGTGTTTGATTATGCGCCGGACATGGGAAATCATGTCTGGTTACATGGTTAATAAGTAAAAGTGAGGGACTAGAGAATAAAAGTTGTTCTAGGGTTGAAAGACCTCCCTGGTATAGAAACGAGGCTTGCAATACAAAGCTGGACTCTACTATTCCTTGGGTTTGTTTTTAGTTCGAATGCTTCAGTTGTGTCATCCTGTGGATCATACCAGATGAGATTATAAGCGCCTAAATAGCAGTCCATAATCAGTAAACGACCGGATCTTTCCTTTGAAGGACCAACAAAACGGTAAAATTTTCCTGGAATATTACTATATTTTTTGCTCCATGAATCTTCATCTCCATAACTTTTCATCATCCATACATTCTGAGAATAATCCGCAACTCGATCTGCAACTCGTACATATAAACATCCATCCAACACTCCGAACGTTACATCAGTTCGACTGTTTACTGCAACAGGAAAACTCAAGTCATCTCTCCATGTTTCCGATGACAGATCTAAACGAGCTATTACAAAATTTGGACCATTAAATTCTCCGAGGTTCCGTGAAGCACGATAGTGTAGCATGTTGTTTGCAAATGGTATATTTGTACGCCTATGACGAAATGTCTCAGACAAAAGTTGAGCAGGAATAGGAGTAGTAGCGTGCTTCCATAAATCGTCCTTGCAGCTATAAATATACACATCGTCTCTAACACTCTCTTTCCAAACTCTGGGCGTGATAACTATCTTATAATCATCATGCTCACCATCATAACCAAAACCATATGACAAGTCGATAAATTTCAAATGTTTCTTCTTCTCGAAGAAAGGCGCGTTTGGTTTGCATTTGAATGTACGCGTTGAAGGGTTGCATATAAGGAAGCACCAAACCTTCGTAAAACAAGTGGGCCCAGGCTCAGTAAGGCATAAGCAAACCAAGCCATTGCACGAGCCTACAGTAAATAGATAATAGGGGTCTTTTATGATATATTTAGGCCAATATAATTTAACGGGTTCCAAGGGACAATTAACATCATCTATAACACAAAGGGAATCAAGTTCGGCATAGAAAAGGGCACGATTCTGCCAAGAGTTGGATACGAGGGATTTGCTAAGATGGAGTTGCCTGAAGAAGGAACTATTGATTAGAGTGTACCAATCTTTGCATACGCTTTTGAAGCGTAAAAGCGTTTTCACTGGAAGACAAACCAGTATTTCGAAGATCACATCAGAAGGGATTTGATAAGCTGCCATCCCAAGAGTAGCGTTAATACCAAGTGTGTTGAGTTCGAAATCCTAAGGAATCGTCATCTTTATTTTGTGTGGTTTTATTGGTTTTACTCCTTGCAACAATTTGTTTCCATATTTATTTTAAGAAATTGACTGTTGCTAGGATTCTGTTTCCTAACTGCATCTTCTAGTTCGATATTACATCTATTTACATTGAAGATCAAGTATGAGGTAGATTCTGGGAAGGCTACTCATACACGAGGTGTAT
>LHUT01004443.1:10462-23909 GCA_001412135.1 Silene latifolia subsp. alba
CCAAAAGTAACAAACTTGAACAATGGGGAGGCATTTTCCCACCTTTGCGAATGCTCTAAAGTATCATGCACTCAAGCTAGAACACCCTGCCATCTATGACAGACGGTCTAGGTTATTAATATAAAGCGTGCCTACATTAGGCTCATTTATATTTCGTACACAAAACTCTAATTTCTTAGCCCAGTAACTATCCGTCTTGGTGATTATTCTCTTAACCTTCTATAAAGTAATTTTTCCATTCATTTAAAATATATATATAAAAAAACTAATCTACCTTTGATGAATGGTTAGACTTTAATTTGTCTAAGAAAGTCGTTGGTCTAGGTTACTATAAAGTATAACCCAGGGACTAAAAAGTAATTCAAAATCAAAATTAAAGGACATGTTTATTTATGTTTCTAAATTAAAATTTATATATAAGTAAAATCAAAAACAAAATCAAAACTAACCAAATTTTTTTTCTCCTGTAACTATCACGGAGTACAAATAGATCATTCAGAGTCATCAAATACCAAAAATAAATGTACCAACGGCAAAAATGGAGGCGATAGTGTCAATTGTTGTATCTTGAATTACATGTCTACATGTCAAAGAATATATAGTATGGAATACAACTTATCTATTAACATGCTCCGTAATTGATTTTACACAACCAATTCGAAATCCTAAGTAACTCTGGTGTTTGATTTTATGCAACATTGTTACATGTCCTTTAATTTCTATTTTACTTATATATGAAGTATAATTTAATTTTTTTTTTTTACTATTTTATATCTTACGTCCCATATGAGAAGATTTACTCTAAAATCATTTCTTTATAATACAGTTAATCATTAAGTTAATATCCATCTACAATAGGTGAGTAGCATTACAATATATAAAGATATTGATTTCTTAGGCAAAAAGTCTACTAGCCATGCGTGAGGGGTGGACTAGTTTTTTTTTAATTTTCTTTTATAAATCATAACCCATAAGCTTGGTGACGAGATTCATAGCCAAATTAGCCGTAGTAGAATTTGGCATGGTTAGTTATAAATCACAAAGGACATGCGTGAGAGCTTTCTTCGAGCTTGCATTACCAGTTCGCGACCTTAAATATTTAACAGTTTCCCATCATCAATATATTCATAACTTGATTCAAATCCCGTTATAGTTAACACGAGACCTGAACACATATTATCGACTATATATACACTTTGTAGCATTTTATATTTATATAAGTGACAACGGTACGTTTTTAAACAAATTCTTCTATAAGATAGTTTCATAATAATGTTGCAAGGATTACAGTGTGTTAGTAGTTGTGATGAAATGTTGGGATCTACATCTACTAGCACTGGCATAGGTTTTAAACTAATATAAAAGAAAATCACGCTTTCCTATATTATTAGGAGCCATATAATCTCATACGCAAACCGTCTCGGTGATTATTTTCTTAAGTCTTAGCCAACTACAAAAGTAAGTTTTCGATTTATTTAAATAAATATAAAAAAAAAAACTAGTCCACTCTTGAGGAATGGCTAAACTTTAATTTGTCTAAGAAAGTCATGGTTCAATATCAATTATATTGTAACGCTACCCACCTATTGTAGATGGATACCAATTCCACAAATAAATCTGCTATAAATCAATGATTAAAAAGTAAATTATCTAATATGGGACATGGGATACATAAACGTAAACAAGAAGTACATATAAGTAAAATCAAAGTTTTGTTAGCCCATTGATTTCGCCACCATTTGTTTTCATCTTATTCCAGCGGTTGCCGTTGAAGTAGTTTTTTGGAAGCAAGTATTATGGAGTCGATCACGTGACAATAATTTCTTAGGTTAAAACGTTATATAGGCATGTCTTTTGTTGGAAGTCCCGATATTGTCGTAAACATTAATTGGTGACGAGATTATTCATAGCCGATTTAGCCAAGACAAAAATTGGCTTACCAACCTATAAAGAATTCTTCAAGCTTGCATTACTAGTTACGTTACCTTAAAAATCTAAGCGAGCACATAAATTCACAGGGTCTCATATTTCAATGGCTATTGAAACTTAAAAGTATGCGAGGAATTTTCATCGCAAAAACATTAAGCTTGTGATTAGTCAAAAAACTAGTCCACCCATGACCGATGGGCGATGGCTGGTAGACAAAAAAATGATTTTGGCTATTTGTAAATTCATTTTTAACCATTATTACATGAATCTTTGATTGTAAACTAGTCCAAATGACTGGATAATTTAACCATTATTACATGAATCTTTGATTGTAAATTCTATTCGATATTTGAAAAGGGTTCATTAAGTTCAACTCATGAAAGTAGAATATTAACCTAGTGCATTTTCCATAACAAATTACATGAATCTTTGATTGTAAATTCTTTTCCGTAACCGTCAATTGTTAATGGATAATATGTGGATTATAATAATTGTTGATGCTCAAATTCGTCCAAGTGACTGAGACGAAGGGGTATTATGAAAGTTTGAACAAGTGTTTTCCAATAAGTAATTTCTACTCACTTTGTCTACTTTTTAAGTCGAAAGTATGACATTTCCTTATTTCAATTTTTAAGCTTCTCTTATTTCCGTGTTAATTTAAAATCTTTATCCCTCAAATAGTCGAAGAAAATTTGTTGCAAAAGAAAAAAAAATGAAGAGACTTTTGCATTAATATAGAGTATTTGTAACGTCGTTTATCAAACACGCAATTTGCAATTACTCCGTATATTTTTCTTAGGTTAAATCTACCTAGTATAAAAGCTAGTTATTTCTTTTGGTTTCTATTGTTCCTTATATTCAACAGTTGTGGGCCCCTACGAAATTTTGGAGAATTAATTACCCTCTCTCCACAATTTAGAATCCCATCCAGTTATGAAAACTTACAGTAATCAATACAATACAAAATCTACCTAGTATAAAAGCTAGGTTTTTCTTTTGATTCCTATTATTCAGCAGTGGTGGGCCCCTACGAAATTTTGGGGAATTAATTACTCTCTCTCCACAATTTAGGGTCTCATCAACTATGAAAACTTACAGTAATCAATACAATACAAAATAATTCAAAATATTTAAAAATAATAAATTACAAAAAAATAAGAAAAAGACTACAAATATTGAAAGTATTGGGAAAAAAATGGGAAAATTGTAGATAAGTAAAAATCACAACAAATATATTCTAAAAAACATAGAAGACGACATCAAATAATAAGACCTAAAATAATTATAAACGAGTAAATTTTTTGGAAATTAATTATGACAAATAACTAAAATAATACTTAGTTTAAAACATTTTTAAAAAAGTTAATAATTAAAAAAAATGAAAAGTCGTTTAAACAAACCCACTACGATTAACAAGAATATTTGAGGAAAAAAAAATAGGGATGCCTTGAATGCTAATAAAAGAAAATGACCTACAAAATTAAAGAGGAGAAAGACAAAAATAATTTTGTTAGCAAATAAGGAGATGTATATATAATAAAATAAATAAAAACAATCAAGAAGAAAAATAAGAAGGGTATATTCTAAAAAAAGTATGCAAAACTTTATATTAAATTGAAAGATGTAAATGAAAATTAACCGTTATAAAATGGCTAATGATCGAAAGGAATGAAATTAATGTACCGCGTTATCACTTATCAATGGTGGTGGCTTTTAATTTTTATACAAAAATACCAGGAGGGAGTGATATGAGGAAGTGATATGAGGTAGATGACTAGATGAGGTATTAATGTTTGGGAGAGAGAGGGGTTATGTTAGTGTAGGAGGCGGAAGTATAGGGTTAGATAGTATTAGGAGAATAGAAGAGGTTGGGGACTTGGAGTCATATTAGAGTCTTAATTGAATAATGGGTTAGTTTGATGGGTTGTTTTTGACTCACCTAATTTTGTTGATCAGATTTGGGCTCATATTTTGTTATTGATCTTAAGATTAAGAAGGGTTTATTAAAACACAAATTATAGAATAAGAAGGGGTAGTAAGACGGTCAATATTTGTAGCTATTTATCAATGGAACTGTCTTACGGTGTGCGACCGTCTTATGCAATAGATCGGAAGANATACTATTTATAGATTGTCAATTGACAATTTATTAATTTTTATAATACGACTTATCTCTCTCTAATGTATTCTCTCTAATTAAGCATACCAATTCTCCGTTGATAAATTATGTACTGCATTAATAAATTATGTACTTCATTGAAAAATTATTTTTCACAAATACATTTACGGTATTGATAAATTATTTTTACAAACGCATCTACTGCATTTATAATACAATTAAATACTACCTTGAAAAATAAATCTAACACATCGTTACATACTTCATTGAAAAAAAAAGAGTTAATTAAAGTACTCCGTATAGGTACACTATGTTGCTCTCGTTGTTTCAAATGGCAGTGAAAATTGGTTTGAGACTCTAAGGGGGAAGCGATAGTTTTGAGTTTTAAATTGAGTTTGCAGGTTACGCCTATTTCTAGGAAAATAGGTTTTCAATCAAACTAGTATAGAACCCGTGCAATACATGCACGGTATTTATAGAGTTTTATTTTTTAATATACTATTTATAGATTGTCAATTGACAATTTATTAATTTTTATAATACGACTTATCTTACAAAGTTGACGAAATTTTTATCGCAAAAAACTTAGAGACAAATTTTATGCACCTCAAATAGGAAAGTATATAGGGGATTATATCAGAATAAGAAAGTATATAGGGAATTATCTAAATAGGGAATGTGTTTTAGGCGGGAAAATTTGGAGTTTTTCTTATTCTTTTAGTATATAGAGATAGTTATGGGTTACAGAACCGTCTAATTTACGTAATTTAAGTGTAGCGAAGTATAGACGTTATGAGTCAATTAAAGTCACTTGGATTCGAACGGGTGATTTCAAGTTAAGTCACCTTAGGCTGGTCAATTTCAACTCTATAAAGTTCGAATACAAATTTTCTTCATTTCCTTCCATTTCCTATAATAGAGCAATATTTAGTGCATTATCTATTCTCAACCTCTTCATTCAACTTAGTGTTAGCTCGTTTCGGAACAAAATGGAATGGGAGAAATTGAGAGAAAAATAAATAGAGAGGATCCCAAGTGACAAATCTCGTGTTAATACCGTTTGAGTTTCAAGTGCTCTTCAAATTTATAATTTCAATCTCTTCTTAATTTCCAATGAGCCTTAGAGGTTTTGAACAAAATTTTACAATACAGTTTCAAATTTCGATATAATTATGATCCAACTAGTTATAAACTTATAATTTTATTCAATTTGTGGTTTCCAATGCAAGTCGAGGCCATTACTGGTGTGTTGTTACGACCTTTTGAGAAATTGGATTCAAAGTCATTTTCAGAAAAATGGTTAACTCAATTCACGATGGTTTTATTCATAATGTTCTTATAGATTGGAACTCGGTCTAATCTAATAGGTGACCTGTGTTATCCTTAATATACACTAGTTGTTCCTCCGCGCGCGATGCGCGCGGAGTTCCAAAGCCGATGTCCATCTCCTTTCAAACATTCAAGCTTGTGTATAATTCGAAGAAGATTGTTGTATAATATTTTCTTAAACAACAATTGTCTTGAGAATAATCTATAAGGTAATATAGAGTTCACACTTATATATATAGATAACTAAGTCACTTTGGAATTTGGAATATTTAAGAGGACTCGTAAGATGTGCATAGAGAGGGACATAGAACTCTTAATGGCTGCAGTCTGCGACCTGTGTCTAATAAACATAAATGCATACCACGAATAGAGGCTCGAGGGAATAATTTCTTTACAATTGTCCTTGTAAGTAACACGAATCTGTCTTACTCGACATTAAGGGTAACACAGGATTCTTTGAGGATTTCAAAGCCAACAACAATCACAGAAAAGCAAGCATTCAGTAAGTCGATAGAACTTGTTGTCGTCGTCGTTGTTTATAATGGTTTATCGTGGAAATTTGTTAAATGGGGTAGTATGTTGTTGAAAGAATGTCTTGCAAAATTTTATGCAAGCTATCCATCGATAGAACTTCTCCTTCCTCTATGCCTCCTCCCTCTAAGGCTCTCAAAATGATATGGCAATGGTAAGGTCCTGTTGGAGGCAGCCTCTTGAACTCAGTCACAAGGACAATGACCAGATCTTATGTATTCACTTCTTGATCTGGACGTTTTCCAGATGAGACCAGAGTCAACATTAGCAGACCGATTTCGCGGAGATCAAAGCAGAATTGCATGCCTAGCACGTTAACAAATACATGAATCAATCTTCAAGGATAAAACGCAAACAAATTAACACTAATAAAGCGGAAAATCACAGACAAAACGACAAATATCATATTCTGAAAATTAAACAAAGCGCAGGTTGGATAATATTAGCAGGTAGGCGAAAAAGCTGCTATTCATCATAATATAGAAATCCATTTGTATGCTCCGCCACCCCTTTTCCCCTGCCCTTTGTATTGGTAATACACTTCCACAAATAATACCTTATCTAGGCATTAATTACCAATTCAAATAAATAAGGAAGTATAAAAGGTGTATGTACATGATGTGGTACTGAAAGGCAGCGGACGTGAGATAACTGAATCTCAAAGGAGATATCATAAACTTTGAAACTGCCATCTGCGATTGATTGTGAAGCGACGCCATTGTTGAACAATTGATATAGATATTGTTGGAAGCCTTCCATTTACAAAGTCAAAATAACACTAATCAACAAAAAAAAATACTACGTTAGATTATATAGAGAGAGTAAATCCAAAAATACATCATCCGACAACTTGCAGTAGTTGATCTATTCTAGACTTTTAGGCAGTTACTAAGAATTTAAGATGAGAACATTGATTTTACAAGTCAGTTGATCATTAAATCTGAAACTTTCAAGTACTGCTCGCGAGTGCCGGCGACTAACTGAGGCAATTGGAGAAAGCAGGTTATTAATCATTTTAGCTGGAATTGGTTCATTTCAAGGCATCCAATCCTAGGTTACTTCTCTTGCTCATTCATTTAGAATAACAAATTGTGGTACATGAATCTCTACAAAAACTTACCTAAAAGCCTACTTAAGTTGATATACATTTCATGCAAAGCTTATGGATGTTTAACTCACGGAGGTAGCCAACCTGACACCTGTTTGAGACCAAGGAAACCTAATAATCCAAGTAACGGGTTGACTACCTCCACTGGTAAAACAAACCACAATTATTATCCCAAGTTCCTAATGATGATTACGATAGAGCTAAAGACGGGAAAAAATATTGACAGAAAAATGAAAGATAGAACAGTAAAACCTCGAGTAATGTCATTGTATCTGAGACAGAGAACCACGTGTCCACTTAGATACCAAATAAGCATAAGAACAAACAAGCCGCTTCTTGAATCCCCTGAGATCTAATGTCACATTCTGGTTGTCCAAGTATATCCTTATAGTGTACTCCCATCCCTTCTGATTTACAGCATTAAGGTCGGTTAACACATGGTCTTCCATGTCATAGTCCTTATATAATGAGCTCTCCCTTGGAAGTATTCTGTAGCCAATGTACTTGAGACCAAACTGCACAACCGGTTCTCCATAATAAGCTTCAGCAGCCAATCAGATCCAAGAGGTACCACTTGGATGAACACACGCCCCAGTTTGAGAAAAAAAAATGTGTCATAGTTTCACCCATGCACACCAATCGTCACATCACTTCTTTTAAGTGCTCCTATACATCTTCGCTTATGGTTTCACAACTTCGGCCCTACTGATAAGTATAATAATAACTACACAAGCAAAAGAAAAAAACCCGATAAACTGACTGAACTACCCATTCATGTACAAGCCAAAAATACTCAAATATCATAAATCATATTACAAAGGGGTTAATGTATCACAACTTTCTTAAATGAAAAATATGAAGTCAATGGCCAAGCCATGATATGGCAAGTAGAATATAATGGTTACAAGTCAGGAAATATGCATTCAAACGTAAGCCTACATTTGAGTAAAGCTTATGTAACCAAAAAAAAAACATTTGAGTAAAGCTTGGTGAGCTTGTACTCAAAATTCCCAGGACCAGGACCATCAAGAAGCACTTTTTTTGAGTAAAGCTTGGTGAGCTTGTACTCAAAAAACATGTGATAAAACGTGCAGTGGGAAGTATACCTTTTTTTTTTTTTGGGTCAAATCTTCCAGCACAGACTTGTTAACTTCATACTCGTTAACTTGAAGAATTTATAGTACCGCCTTAAAATCTAAGAAAATAAAAAGATTTATGATCTTGAAATGTAGCAGATACGAGATGCGTCAGTGACTGAATTGGCTTTTCCCACAAACAACCTTCACTAAAAATCTAACATGACTCCAAAAAAGGACCATTTTGTTGTGATAAATTGAAAGTAAATCATATATAAGCATTAATCTGACCCAACATGAACATACACACCACAACATGGAACAACCAGAGCATAACTCAACCCATAACCAGTAATAAGAAAATCGAATTCGAATTTGGTTCCTCGTCTTGTTCAATTTTTAGCCAACTGAATTTTGAGCAGGTAACAGTCAATGATCAGAGAAGAGACAACGGTGCACTCGCAAGTAAAAAGCACAGTGGAGTATAAAAAACCTAAGATAAATCAATAAGCAAACCTGAACAATCGAGCACAACCCCTGTATAGATGCTAAAACAGAACCATGCCATATAGATCCGGCAAAAAAAAAGGGCACGTGCTGCCTGGAAAGAACGCACAAAGCACGAAGGAGTATTAAAGTAGCGGTGCTTCTGAGATTGATTAAGATAGGATAAGATAACAGATAACTCATGTATAAACCTAGACTGGAAGATAGAGATATAAGACATACTTCCATCACTGCCCATTATTGTTGCTTACGATTCCTGTGTTCTACTTTTGCCACCCTCACTGGACTGCTATTTCACTTCGCCTGCAACCTGTGAACATCAACAAATGAAGGTAAGCTTATAGTTGTAGCATGAAATACTTTCGACATAATCACTAACAACATTTCTGATTTGACACGAAGACTGACCAAATGAAATACGTTACCTGTATTTGTGTTTATCCACATCATCACCACCACTCACACTCACACTGACACCGACTACAGAAAGCAAGGCCATAAGGCATCTAAACTAACTACCCATGCGGGTTCATCTGAAAATAACACAAATTACAAACCTGAACAAAAAAAAAGATTAGGTCTTTACAAATACCTGGAAGAAAAATCAACGCAGCGCAAAAACAACAAGGGAACGAAATCCGAAAGCATTATTAAAATGAAAAATATCACCTACCCATCTAATAAAATCATCAAAATAACCCAAATTACAAAGTTAAACAACATAAATAGAGGGACAAAAACAATAAGCATTAGGGAAAAAGGTGGGAAAATTGAAGACGTTGATCATATCAGTGGATTGATTGATAGAGATTGCAAGCATACAAGAAGCACCCCTATTAACAAAGGGTTTACATTTGGCCAAACTCCAGCAGATTTTGTGGATGAAAATGGAGAAAGAGGACGGTTAGAATGAGTGAACGGGAGGAAAATAGGAGTTGGCAGAGAGCTTTAGATAGAAAGAGTAAATTGAATACAGTAGAAGTAATGTTGGAGTTGGCAGCAGACAATATACACCAGCAATTTACCCTTTTCAGAGCCCGAGACACTATATCCGACATGAATCATACCAACAACCAACAATCAATTGATGCCTCATTTTCTGAACTCGTATTTCTAATTCATACCCAACAAAATCAAAACAGGCCATGATAATAATCAAACAAGCCAAAAAAAAAAACACATAACCCCATAGCAAATAAGCAGTAGGAGAGCATATAAATCCAGGTAAAAAATTGCAAAACGAACTGAAGTTGGGTAAAAGAAATTAGGACAAAATGTATTAAATGAACTTGGACAATCAACACAACCAAGAATGAAGCAATCGAAAGCAACCAGATATTGAAAACGCAACACATTAATCCAAAGATCCAATGATAAAAAAAATTGCAATTTTCAACATAGACATCAATCGGGTGATTGATTGACGATATGATGAAAAAACGAATCACTTACCGATTTGATCGATGCTCAGAAAAGATGTGATTAAATGAATTTGGTTTGGAAAAGAAAGAAGGAAGAATCACTTACAGAAGAGCCAAAAAACTTTGGAGAAGGATAGAGAAGAAGCGATTAAGAAAGACAGAGAAAGAGATTGAGAGATTAGGGTTTTAAAAATGAAGAGGAAAGTAGAAACAGTAAGATCGCTGTAGAGCTCGTGATAGGCACAAGAACACTGCTCTACTGTAGCAAAACCAAATATTTTCCAAAGTTCTTTCATTTAGAAGGGTCTTAGAAAAGCCTAATTTAACCATAAGATGTGCAAGTGATATCCTTACACAAAGGAGAAATATCAATGGAAAGTATAGATACTAAGACCACAAATTCTCATTTGTGACGAACAAAATCCGTCACTTTGAAGAGACGCGAGACAAAGGGACAGTGGGAAGGCAAGTGGGGAGGAGCTGAAGAGACCGTCACAAGTAAGACGTTGTATTGAAAACTAGCAAGACATCCTATAGTAGGATAAATTTGTATGCTTATTACAAACGTTAGCCGAACATATAGATAAATCAAAAGGTAATAAAACGAGCATATATGTAGGGAAAATGAGTTATCGTCACATAGAGATAGACCATCTCAACCCCAAACACGTATGATTCAACCAATAAAAGGTGCGCAAACCACGACATGATCCGAACCAACCAAAACCCAAACTCGGTCGGATCTCAAATCTTGTTGCATGCCCATTCCAGGAGCCACTATGATCGCTTGGACCGTATGATTTTCTCTTTGTATAATTGCTACGGCAATTTCACCCTTGACTCCTATGAGCTCTGGCCATATATTTTTCCCTACTCCAATTCCTTTGGATGGTTCTGCAAATAATTTCATAATAATTGCAAAAAGAATAATATCAAATTTGTCTTTTATATCAGATGATGACCGAGTTAAAATATTAAATATACATTTATAATCGTATTTTAAAACAACATTATTGACCAGGTTATTGCAACCTTACTACCTCCAAATCAAAGTCTTTTACAAAAAACTCAATATCGTGGGTAATGTTAGTTGCCTTAGCTGGTATTCAAATACCGTGGATTCAAATTCCGTCAGCAACATATTACCTTTATATATGACTCCCTTTACACCGAAAAACAAAAACTCAATACCGTGGATCACAAATTAACGATATAATATACTCTATATACAAATATCAGCTAGGTCAACATGTAATGATATGAAATCTCGTCAACATCATATTTACGTCGTGATCGACTCTCATTATTACACCGAAAAAATAACAATATTGAATTAAATTTACCTAGGCAAATTGAACGACAATTGCATCCACCACGGTCCATCAACTTCTTATCAATCAATTTCTTCTTCTTCTCCTACCCTTGTATTTTCTTTTGATTGTGTTGATGATAGAGTGATTAATGATAATGACAATCACACAACACTAACTTACATATTTAACTATTTTAAAGTATAGTCTTTT
Source organism: Silene latifolia subsp. alba (assembly GCA_001412135.1). Taxonomy (NCBI): domain Eukaryota; kingdom Viridiplantae; phylum Streptophyta; class Magnoliopsida; order Caryophyllales; family Caryophyllaceae; genus Silene; species Silene latifolia. The sequence continues at coordinate 22,006 of LHUT01004443.1, forward strand.
GGTTAAAAAGAACGGTTGTGTTCTAAATTTTTTATTAGATTATGCCTAATCATATGTTTAAGTGATTATTATAATAATTAAGAAGATTATCACTATGTGGACAGCTTTTTCTTAGCCGTGTATGAGTGTTCAACTTGCTTCCACTCTTCCAGTGTACCAATTTAGATTCTCTCCATTACTTTTCTGGTCTCTCCATTACCTTTTAACAGTTTAAATATCATCCCGAAATTATTTAACGGTTACAATATTAAGTAATTGATGTTGATGTGTTGGAGAAATAATATATTAAAATGAACATATTAGAGATAATAGATCATTCATTACTTTTGAGGTAATGGAGATGATCCTAACTTGTGTATGGTCACTCACATGAGATGGTAGGGACTAGGGAGTATGATATAAAGAAAAAGGGTGAATCGAATTTTTGACATATTTTGTGTCTTTATAATTACTAAATTAAGATATCTGTGTTATCTTAAATAACTTTAATTTAGACTAATTCTGAACATTAATAAATCTAGGTGACAAAAAAAAAAATAAGATTTTTTTCTTCAATTTTTAAATTTGGTGTAAATTGGTTCAGGACCTATTAAACAAGTAAATTGGCATGTGAGCATGGAAAAGATGAATAAAACATGATTTTATTGAAACTTAATTCTTCCATACTTTGAAATAAACTAAAATAAATAAATATGGGTTTGCGTGTTGAGTATGAGTTTCAATGACGAGATGCACACCCAAACGGCCAAACTAGGACAAATTTTTATAGACATCCATCCCAGATCCATTTCATCCAAAAAATAAAATTCAAACCCAACCAACTGGGGTCCTATCCGACCAATCTTAGCCGGGTCGTAGACCGATTACCCTCTTTATCTTCAAATAAAGTGCCAAAACCCAAACCGCAAGTCTAAAGCTCTTTTTGGTAAAACTAGCTGAAAAATGAAAAGTTAACTAACACCTGGAATGGTAAGTTAAAAAAAAAATGTTTGGCAAACTAACTGAAATGATAGTTGATTTTTGATAAAATGACGTAATAATTATTTAATATTATAGATTGAAGAAGTAAAAAAAGCTAGATAAATAGAGAATCTGGTACATGATTTCTCAAATGTCACCCTAGGTAACATTTCATTTCAGATAGCTTATTTGGTTAAATAAGCTACTTACCAAACACTTGCAAAAAATTAAGGTATTTGAAATTTTAATCAAATAAATTACTTAAAATATCTTGTCAAACATAGCCTAAATCTCAATAAAGAGATACAAACCCAAATCCACCAGGCTAAAAAAATGCACAAATTATTTTATAGGACTAATTCATCAATAAGACCAGCCCAATACCCAAAACCCAGTTAAAATAGTTAATACAATTGTACAATTTTTTTTATTTTAATAACATAATATTGTAACTTGATAACTTACACATTTTAACATGTCCGTATTCATCTTAAAATGTCCGATTATCAAAATAAAGTTAAAATGTAAACAAAATTAAATATTGAGTGCAGGCTATTCTCCTATTGGGCCAGTCTTATGGTATAAGACGGTTTTATAGGAGAGTTGCTGAAAAAAATGAGATTCAAACCCGTCCCATTGAAGTCCAACCCAATAAATTTTAGCCGGGTCCTGGATCGATTACTATCCCTTAATCGCAAATAAAGGGCCAAAGCCCAAACCACAAGTCCACAAATACTACAAAGTAACAAAGCCCCATGCATTGTTGGAGTCAGAGACCGTTAGAAACTTTTTTTTTTTCTTTTTCTTTTTTTTTTTTTAAAGCGTTGTCGGTAAGCTATGTTTGTGCTTTTTTCCCACGCTATTTCCTTTACTTATTTACCATAACACTATATAAACAACAAAGTAAAAATTACTCATCATCATCATCATTCATACTAATTCAC
>LHUT01004444.1:0-14063 GCA_001412135.1 Silene latifolia subsp. alba
TCTTTCTATTTTTGCTTTCTTAACCCAGTGGACATAGGATAGAAAACCCGATAAATAAATGAGACACTTCAAAATGAACAAATAAACAAACAAAAGGAAATACAAACCTACTAGCTAATAAATTGAAATAAAATCTAAACTCAACGTATTAAAATCTTAGTTTAAATATCGAAAAGTAATCCCAATTAGAAAAAGACTTAAACCTAATCATTTGTATCAAACTGAAACGTAATCAAGATCATGTGCTTATATAGATTGCTTAAATAATAAGCTAAAATTTCATTTTTTTTTTTTTTGGTGAAAAAGGTAACAAAAACGAGATCATTTTAAAACATCTCGGAAAGTCGTCATATTCGGATTTGGGACATTTGTTTCAGTTCCATTTTCCTCTCTCTACTCTGCAACTTGATCTTCTTCTCCCTCTCACCCTTATCTTCTCCACCATTAATACAATGAATTCGGAGAAACCCACACTTAGTTACATACCAATCTCCGGCATCGGCATGGAATCCGGTCACTTGAAGGCGACACCCAGGCGGCCTCCCTTTGCTTGGGTTTCGGCCGCAGCGAAGACGCAACAAGATGAGAGAGAATTTGAGCCAACTACTGCCCAATTGCTCAAACATCCATTGGCATTGGTTACATTAGTCCCTAAAGATGCTGCCCTTTTCGCTGCCGGTGCCATTGCTGGTGCTGCTGCTAAAACTGTTACTGCTCCCCTTGACCGTGTTAAGCTTCTTATGCAGGTTTCTTATTTTTTCAATTGCATGCTTATTAATTTGTTGGAATTACTGCTTGTTTGCTTGGTAACTGATTGAATTGGGTGTTATTTGGTTTTGTGTATCACTCTAAATGTCATCTCGTAGAGCTTCAAATCTTGTGCATTTTTGTTTTGGTTTAAAAGGAGCAACAAGGCGATTGTGATGCTCACCGGGTTTCAACTCAGGTGACATCTGCTTCAAATGTTGTGCATTGGGTATGGCCCTGTTTGGCAAACAACAAAAGCAGATTCATGATAGCGGATAATGTTAGCAGAATACGGTTTGCAGATTTTAGTAGCAGGTTTGACTATCAAACAAATTAGCAGAATTAGAAAAGGGTGTTTGGTAATTAGCATATTTTAGGATGATTAGAATGATTTCATGAATAAATTGAATATGCTAATGCAATATGCGGCTATTAGCAGCATATTCAAAAACAATAGATTCCGACCAATATGCTATTAGAATACGCCATTTACCAAACACATAAAAATAGTAGATTGCTTGGTCAAACTACTAATTACGCCGGAATCTATTAATTTCGCTCAATATGATGTTTACCAAATAGGACCTATATATTTCTATATCCATTCATGTCTGCATTCCTGGGCATATTCTTGCTGATGCACTTCCTCCGTTTCGTTTTATAAGTCATTTTAGGATGTTACACTAGAATTATGGAAATGTAACAATTGTTACCCCTGAAAATTGAAAAAGAAACATTAATATATGTATTAAGTCTTATTAATAAAATACGGTTTTATATTTTCTAAGCTTAAATTAAGTGGATATGATATTTTAAGAGCCACCCTAATTTGACCATAGAGGTGAACTTTGGTTTGTGAGAAAGTTCATGAAAATTTGCTATTAGAAAGTTAAGTTCTTCGCAAATGTAAAACAACAAATGTAAAATGACATCATAGAGAGGGTGAGGTAGAGTTAGTGGTTGCTTATGGTTGTTAAAGGTGGTTTGTGATGCCTCAGAGAGTGAGGTGGTGTTTTTGGGTTAGAATGGAGGTTGAAGGAGGGTTGTGGGGGAGAGGGAGAGTTTACGGAGGAATGATGGAAGGTTATGATGTACTTGTGAACATTGCACTATGCATGTCTTTAGTATTTTCGTGTTAAGAATGTGTGCTTGGCTCAGTATTTACTTTCTGTGACCTTCTCACACATGTTATTATGAATACACGATTAATATGGTTCAGATTAAATTTAATGACGGGTAATTGGTTGGTATTAATCGGTCTCAAAATGAATATAATTTGAGACTGTCTCGTTCGAGAATTTGTGTCTAACTTTACGCTACTATTTCTTCAAGTGATTTTCAACGGAATTTGATGGGGATATGGCCCCTCATGATTTCAAAGGTATTGATGATTGTGGAGGGAAATAATGCCATATGGTAGCTGTTTTCTTACGGTAATGGGGCTGAATAAGTGACTATTAGTCATTGATTGGCTACCTTAACATATAAGAGGCGCAAAAGGCAGTTTAATGATCCATTTTTGATTCGTTCCATTATACTACAAAACCAAAGAAAGTGAATGTTTGGCTATGCTGGGATGGGACTAGCAAGGCACAGTCCTTAGTCCTTGAGTCACCCTGTAACTCTATAACGTCCATGACATGTTCAGTGACTTTTTTTTTTACTGATTGAGGTTATCCTTTATTGGTATTTTTAATAGCAGTGCTCTTCCTTGTACCATTCTGCCACTTATAATATTTCATTATTAGATTTGGTTGACTGTCGACAGATTTCTTTTGTTCAGCTTAACCTTGAAATTTGTTTCACATTGTTAGACCGTGTGGGAGTAGTTTTTTGTTTTGTTTTTGTATTGTTTTAGTGACTGTTTCACACTTCATCGTAGTTTCATGCTCACTAGACTTGAAATGCAGTTATCTTAATTTACCTTTTTATAAATTTTAATTTAACTTGGCTACATGTTCCTATGCTTGCAGACTCATGGGGTCCGGGTTGGCCAAGAAAGTGCAAAAAAAGCCATTGGCTTTTTAGAGGTTTGTTATTCAGTTTATGTTTCTGTCTTTTTCTTACTCATTTTTGTTTTCTGTAATGTTTTATTATTGATTTCCGCATTTAACTTTGAAGTTTGGTAGTGATTTTTTGACTCCATGCCTATAGTGATACAGTCCTACGCCTTTGAAATGACCTGGAGGTCTTTGATCAATCTGATCTTTCTTGTTATCCATCTCTGAAAAGGTTGATGTTTGCCTTACTATGGTTTGAGGGCATTTTTCAGAACTCGTTTTTACCCTAATAAAGAGTTCTGTCAATTTTGTGTGGGTCTTATAAGCATATTTGACATTTATTACTCCGTATAATAAATAGAAGGACAGTCTGCCGGAAGACTTCATTGTTTTCTTCCTAGAGGGATATGTCTTTGAGAAAATATTTCTTTCTTTCATCCAAGACTATTGGGTGCTTGCTCTGCTAAGTGGCTAAGTGCCCTCCTTGTATTGCCAATATTCTTATCTATATCATTAGATTCTGGGGATGGAACAGAACAATCAGTCGCATGCGAATCGCACTTTGTTGAGCTATCTCAATTGCGTAGAAACTCTGCTTCCTTAATGAGAAGTCTGATTGTGTTTCCAATTTTTATTCTAATGATCTATCAATTGATTGTCCAATGAACAAGTCCTATTTTTGGGATTCCCTAAAGCTTCCTCTATAGGGTTACTACATATTTGTCCTGTATTTTGCTTTACCTTTTTTTGCCTTTAACTTTGCAGGGAATAACTATGATAGGAAAGGAGGAAGGTATTAAGGGGTACTGGAAAGGCAACCTTCCTCAGGTTGTCTATTCACTTTGTGGAACCTCATGATGTTTATCTTTATATTTCCCTATGACATGGCACATGCCATGGTTGCCTATTCTGTAACATGTTGAGTTAATTTTGTCTATACAGGTTATACGGATTATACCTTACAGTGCAGTTCAGCTCTGTTCCTATGAGATTTACAAGGTGATTTTTCAGCTTGTATCTATTCTTTAAACACTTCAAATAGCTTTCACAGTAGCTTAATGTACGGTTGTTTTGGGGACTGCCAGAAACTCTTTCGAGGAAAGGATGGAGAACTCTCGGTATTGGGAAGACTAGCAGCTGGTGCCTGTGCAGGCATGACATCTACTCTCGTGAGTTTCTTATAATGGTGTATTTGATTCCCTTTTTTTCGTTCCGTGAACTTCTTGGTGTCGTCTCGGAATGTTATTCACATCATCTTTTCATCATATACATATTATTTCAAAGCATTATGCAATTTGGTAGTAGCTTATAGTATCATCATCATCATCATTACAAAAGTCCTTAATCACTAGAGTCATGATGCATTGTCTTGTGATAGATGGATCTGCACATCTGGGAAATCAAGTGGAGTATGACAACTAATCTGATTTAGACATATTTTGGCAGTTGGCTGTTTTTTTCAGCTGTGAAGAGTAAGACTTTCACTGTTATGGTCAATTATTCACGGTATTCCGTTTTTGTTTCAGATAACATATCCTCTAGATGTTTTGAGGCTGAGATTAGCAGTTGAGCCAGGGTATAGAACAATGTCTCAGGTGAGACTACTGTGGTGGTTGGACTTGTAGTAGCTATAACTTTCCAGTTTCCTTGTACCTAAATCCATAAAGTTGTTTTCAGGTTGCCCTAGGTATGCTAAAAGAGGAAGGGATTGCTTCTTTCTACAACGGTCTTGCCCCTTCTCTAATTAGCATAGCACCCTACATTGCTGTGAACTTTTGCATTTTTGACTTGTGAGCATACTCTTTACTGCTACTACTTCGCCTCTTTTGACGGAGGATTAATAGATGCACTACATGCAGTTAATATGGGACGGATCTCCTTTGTCTTATCAGAGTGAAGAAATCTCTACCTGAAAAGTATCAGAAGAGGCCTGAAACATCCTTAATTACAGCTGTAGTGTCAGCTTCCCTTGCTACCCTCACATGCTATCCTTTGGACACCGTAAGAAGACAAATGCAAATGAGGGGTTCTCCATACAACACAGTACTTGATGCCATTCCAGGTAAATTTTTTTTACGCAGATAAGTGAAATTGTTGTATGCAATTGCTGGCATCCAATGGTGGCTGTACCCCCTCTATCCCATTTGTTATTTTCTTGTGCCTTTATGACCTCGATGGTCAGATGATTTCAACTTTGACCTATTTATTTATTTTTTATTTTTTTTTATTTTTGCATTTTATACACCATTTAGAAGATTGTACTGTTTTTTCTAGATGATATAAAAACAGTTGTTTTGATAAATTGAGATAGAGAAAGTTTACATCATGTCGTTACCTATATTAAGGGAAAATAATGGTCGAAGTTAAATTAACTTTGACAATGATGACCGTCAAATGGTGACAATAAAATTGGGATGAAATACTATTTAAAAATTTAATGCATGTTCGTGCAATTTGTTGGAGTGTTATGGTCCATGGATACATCATCTGATTGTTGTCTCATTATAGTAAAACTCCTAAGAAAGTACTATCTCCTTTTGATTTTCCATTTCATGTGATTGATATAAACTATTTAGTCAAGTACAAGAATTAGACTTCCATGAGAATTCCCGCTTAACTAAGGGCCTATAGGTAAGCAACTTCTTCCGTTATGATGGAAATTCGCAGAATTTTCCAATTCTTGGTTGATTTGTGCCAATTCATGTGATTTGAAATTCTTGTGTTTTCTTGTGGGCAATTGAATGACCTGTTAATAAAATTAAGATAAATTTGTTGCATGTTGCCTCGTCATTCTTGGTTAGTTTAAGAGGCTTAGTATCAATCCATCATGTGCTCTTTAGTAGTCCTCTTTTTTTCTTTTTTCTTTTTTCTTTTTTTGCTTATGGCCGATGTTTGATGAAGTTGCATCTGGAAATACAGTGGTGGTTTTGGACCCCGGCTATTCATTCACAGTGATGAAGTAAAAAAAAGTTGGTGTTGAGAATCGAGTTTTTTCTGTTTTTTTTTTTTTTTTGCATAATAGCTCTTGCTTCAGAGGTCTCTAATACTGATTTATGCTAGCGGACCCTAAATAATTTTAGGATTAAGGATTTGTTGTCGTCACATGTGTCCCAAATTGATAGATGTAAAACCAACTTGCTACTCCTGTAACCAATTGGCTAGGATGGGAACTCGTTTCTGCATACATAGACTCTTTCCTTGTGGGTGTGGCCCACACCCGTTTTATGTTGAATTTATAGTTAGGCCTTTACATGTGGAATTTTACAGTAATTAAAATAGACGAATCGACTTGTATGGACTTGTCTTACATTGATAATCCATTTGATCTTTTTGAGGTACTGTCTGGGAGTTGTTATAGAGAATTCTTGAGTGAAACTTGGGTTAAGATTCAGAAAGCTTCGATCAAACTAATTACTGTTCGTCTATAAACTTCTTAAGAACTTCCTAATCTAACCCTGGGGATGATTTACTAGATAAAAAACAAGGACAGTTTTAGCGAGTGCCATCTTCCTAAATGCCCTGTTTGAAGTGTGCTATGTGGCGTCCATGTCGTTTTGGAATTAATGTTCACGGTCACGGTGCATCTCAGAGCCTCATGTTATAATGCTTGTTTCCTTGGCACTTGCAGGTATTGTGGCACGTGATGGCTTGATTGGACTATATAGAGGTTTTGTACCAAATGCTCTGAAAAACTTACCAAACAGCAGGTTTGCTATACAGATCTCCCTTTTTTGTTGCTTAGCATGATTCTGAGACTAGAGCTAGCAAAATTGAATCAAAACGAGACCTGAAATTGTCCCAAACAAAAAAAAATCTTGAAGACCCGGTTTAAGCTGATCGTACCTGGAGCCACTTGACCCAAATATGTACAGATCCAAATGACTAATTTGAAATCACACTTAAGTTACCTAATACTCCATAAATGACCAAAACGGCAAAACCTTAATTAAGATGGACCCAAAATGACCAACTCAAAGCCCAATGACCCAACCTATAAGTCTATAACCACCTAATCGATCTGACTTTACCCGAAGTGAACAGAGCAAAAGTGCATAACATACATGATCTGCTTCGACTCATCCCAAAATGATCCGACACAAATTGATCTGATCCAAGAGCGTTGTTTTGAAGGTCGCATCAAGAGTGGTCTCACTCACCTGATAATGTCCAAGAATATATAAACCCACTCTTATTAAAGTTCTCTTTTTGACACCATAGATACTCTTATATTTGTGTGCAGTTAGTTTAACCTTGTGAAGGAGTTGTTTCTGATTTATGGTTTGGTTATTGCAGCATTAGGCTGACTACCTTTGATACAGTGAAGGGTCTAATTGCTGCCGGCGAGAAAGAGTACCAGAGAATTGTCGAGGAAAACCGTGAAAAAGCAAAAACAAGTTGATAATCTGGTTATTGAGCTTCAATACACATGGTTTCTATCTTTTTGGTAGCCATTTTCTGTGGAGTATACACATTCTAGTTTCTAGAAGTGGTCAGAGAACAAATGTTAATGTCATTGTCATCTAAGGTTATTAGGAAGTGTAATGGGATAAATCAATTTTGCAGAATCTAGAAGGACATAGGCATCTATGTAGCAGCATTTAAATAAATAAATAAATTTGTAGATTAATGTTTTTATTCAGGTAAATTTATTTGTAATCAGCTTTTTTGGGAACAGAATGTTCTTCTGAATAAACTATCAATATAATCTGCACTTACTTCAGTATTTACATAATTAATGGGTGGAAAGTCTATTGAACAAAGCAATCCCTGTCCATGGAATTTCAACTTTTATCACTATTGGACATGGCAATATCAGCTGTTGCATGACGTATGGCTATCATGTACTTGGAATTTCAACTTTTTGCGTTTGATATTTTCCTATAGATAGAGGTTAACAAAAGTAGGCGATATTTGGCTGATACGGTATATATTCGGCCAATACGGCTTAATTTGACCTATATGGCTAATTTGACTGATAGCTGGGCGACACAGGGCTAATAGGCCGATATGGCTGATGTAAACAACAAACCACCTTAAACCATGACATAATCAGTGTGATTGTGCCTGTACTGTGATCTTATTACTATAAGCATAGATGTATGACGATGAAGCAACGAGAAGATTGATCTTCTTAGATAAAAAAGAAAAAATAAAGGCCGATGATGGCAAACTGTTCTGAAAGAGAGATTATTTGGAGTAACCTTGGCTAAAACAATGTTAATAACTACTACGGAGTATATTTATTTATCATATTATGATGACGAACGCCAATTATGGAGAATTTCCTAAGAAGCTTGAACATTATTGCACATTCCAGGATTCCTGGCACACCATAGTGGTTGAATGGGCTCAGCTCCAACCCCCCTACTCACCATCCTATACCGCCACTGATTTAGCCTATCTGTCGCCTCGCCATACCTTTTCTTGCCTGCTTCATCCCGGTTTCCAGACCACATAGCTTCGGCGAATGCTGAAGCTCTGGGCCACAACCTGGAGTCCAGGACTGTTGGATCAGCCTGCTCAGACCACAGCGCCACTTCACCTCCCAATACCAGTTTCTTCTCCTTCTCAGTCAGCCCATATGTGATATCATAGTTGTATATGAGCTGCCACGTCTTGAAAGGCCCGCACCATGACCCCCCATTCCCCTGATCTGTGCCAGGGGGTTGATCATATTGGCTGTCATTTCCCACAAACCCGCCATGGCCACAGTCCAGGTAGTAGTAATCAGACGAGGAAACAATAGCACGGTAGCCCATCGATACAATCCGTTTGGTGTTGATGGGTCCACCGTTCCATGTCTGTAAAATTGTATGCTTCGGGGGTAAAATTGACCGGTCCTGAACCCGGATAGTAGCGTCTAGGAGAACATCTTCCCAGTAAATGCTGGTCTTCTTCTGTGAAATAATGTAAGGAAGAGTTGTATTGACAAATTTCTCAAGGAGGTCAGAGAGGGTTTTGTTCTTAGATAGATATGCTTGGATGGTAGGGTCGGAAGTCCAGCACCTAGGAACGACCTCGTCTCCACCACTGTGATAGAAAGGGTCAGGAAAGAGGGAGATGACATCCTTAAGTACGTTACGAAAGATTTGGTATGTCTTCGGGTTGAGTGGATTGAGCTGTCCGCTTCCTGGTTCAGAAGCAAACCTGTCTTTCCAGTCTGATCCCGCTGGCCGCCAAAACTTGTCAGCACAAGTCACTATGTCTGGATGTGCTCCTGCCCAAGATCCCGTGTGCGCTGCAAACATTTTAACATTCCTGTTACATTCAGTCGGAAGATAATATTGTACATTTGTACCACTAAGTCTCATCAATAATCTTATCTCTTACGAGTATTTTATTTTATAATACCAAGGCTTAAGAACACACAAGTCGAAAGTTAATCACACGGATAGCAGATCAGAGTCTCGTGTTATGACGAATATCACGATAAGAACAAATGTAGAACAGTAATTTGCATAAAACCCGGGAAACAGCATCAAGCGCGTAAGAATTACCAGGTGCATCAATCTCAGGAACAACCCTGACACCATGATCAAACCCAAACTCCACAATACGAGCAACATCCGCGGGAGTATACTGCATAAAAGGGCCATAAGATCCCCGAATGGCCAACTCTGGGTCAGAAGGCAACCACAAAGGAAAAGAATGTGAATCAGTAATATGCCAATGAAAGACATTAAGCTTATTAGCACTCATAGCCTTAATAGTCCTAAGTATATCCTCAACACCATAATAATTTCTTGAAGTATCCAACAGCAAACCCCTATGCCCAAACAACGGCTCATCCCATATCTCCACCCCTACCGCCACACGACACGGTGCGTGCAGTGACTCGCACCAAACAAGCTGCGAAAACGTCTCCAACCCCCTCATAGCCCCCCACGGCGTCCTCGCCTCCAGTATAGCGGGGCCTACCGTGGGGACTGTCAGGTTGTATGACTCATCCACCCCGTACTGCAGCGTAGCTGTCAAGTCCGCCACCCTGACCTTGAGCTCCGACAATAATGTTGATGGCGGGAACGATGTCTTTGGAGGGTTTAATAGCGGAATATGGCGGTCAGTTCGGATCTGATGCTGGTAACGCGCGACGGCAGCTGCCAAGTGACGGTGGTTGTTACTGTTGATGATGAATTCCCGGCTGAGTACAGCGGAATTTGGTGGGGACCATACGAATTTTCTCGGTTTCGGCCATACGTTCACATGGGACAATAACGATGACGATGATGATAAGGATTGTGCTTGAATGAAGTAGCTAAAGAATAGCATTGAAAGCAATAAAAGCCATGAAATAGTAGCAGACATATTTGTTTTGTTGTTTTTATTAGGAATTGGGAATGTAAAGAGATGTTAAGTAGTAGTGGTGCATGTTAATGGTTAATGGTTAATGGTTGGTTGGCTTGCAAGTTGTTTGTTTGATTGTTTCAAAACTGAAGGTTCCATTACTGCAGTGTGATTTGCAAACCAAGTTACTTGAAACAAGGTAAGTTTCCATTAAATTGTGCTATTACCTTAGTCTTAATAATCTTCTTACTATCCACTCTGGTGGCTGGGAACGTTCAAAGCGTTTGACGAAAGGATACATTTTATCGTCTTCCGTACTCGCTACGATGTCTTCAATCATATCTCACACTTTTCCACGCATTTTAATTTTAACATTTTTTTTATTGCAAAAACTGATTCATCCGTGTCTCGGTCCCCTTGTTAAGAAGAGGCAAGCTCATCAATTGTCTTACCCCGCAAATTTTTGTTTTTGACGATCGCTTTTCGTCTGAACTTTCAAACGAATATATACAATCAGTGTTATAATTTATGGTAACTTAAAATAGTTATAAAATACAGTCTTATTATTTCACAAGAAGAGAGACCAACTAATTTTATCTATTTATCTACTAATATACTAATTAAAGCAGTTCCAAGACTATACAACTGGAGCGAGTGGGGCGTACTCGGCCGAGTAAGTCCATACTCGACCGAGTATTTCGTCAGTCCGCGTGTTATTATAANATCTCAATTTCCGCATGACAAGATAAATTTAAGTCTAGGAAACTCAAATTGTCCATCAATTTAATTATTTTCGGTCGTCGTCAAAGTCGAAGCCTGAAGATACTGATCACAAATTAATTCCTCGTCTGGGATTCACTGACTATACACTCGTATTTCGGATGTCAGGCGTGGCCTTCAATTGACGGCTGACTATTTGTCGTTGAAACAGATCGTCGACGTGTTCTGGCGGCAACTCGGATCACCACAATAGCAGAAGTCGACGATGACGATGCTGTTATTAAGTGTTTTTCCTGTGGCCTTGGGATGCGAGGAGTCTGACATGGGGGGCAAGGAGCCAATCGGAGGCGTGCTTTTGTGTCAAATCGGTCGTCAAAACAGAGGTGTCAAGAACTCGATGAGGATGACGCTGCATCAAGAAGCCAGTCGAAGACCGATCTTCATTAAAGCCGAGATGGATTCGGGTCAAGTTTCACGAGCTCGGTATTTGCACAAATTTTAGTTCTGATTGGCGCCGTCTTTACCGTCGTTGTGCGTGGTTCTCGACAAGTCACTTGTTGCACAACTTCTCTACGGATAAAATGCCGACAATGACGAAGATGGTGTGAACCATCAATCTGAGAAGCGTCAGGCGGCGGCGTCCGAAAGTCACATGTGAATGGATTCAGAAGCATGGCGTCGTTAAGGCAGGGCACCGTACAGGTCAGTGAGGAGAATTCAATATAAATCTCATCGTCAAGATGATAATGAGCACTGAGTCCACGTCAATGATGAAGCAACTACGACGACGAGAGGTTCACGCTGCATTAAAAAAAATGGTGAGTTAATTCGTAAATTTGCTCACCTACAAACCTGGAATTTGGTCGTCTCCTTGTGGCTTTGGTTTTCGTCGTCGTCGTCGGGAGTCGAAAACTCGAAATGAACTCTAAATTCTTGCTATGCGAACTTGAGTCGGCAATGCTTTTAATCAAGTTGCTTGTTCATTGGGCGTGCATACAGTTAGGGTAGAAAAATTTGATGAATTGTCTCGGCTACGGATGAAAGTCCGTGTAAAATATTGAACTCCTCTCTTCCTTTTATATTTACTACTAGTGTTCAAGCCCGGGCGCTGCCCGGGTTATATCATAACAATGGATTCTGAATTTGTGTCATGAGTTTGTTAGTTATAAAGGTATTTTATACCGATTATTTACCAGTATTTTGGTCACTTTGTATAAATATTAAAGACAACAATTGATTCATTGTACATTTAAAACAAAACCATTTAGCATGATCGAACATGTGACCCGACCTAATAAACTTGAGCTAAAACGGAATTGATTCGCTTAATTGTAGTTTACACAGCGTTATCCGAGAGATGACTTTGTCCATTGTGACTCTTACCAAACAATTTTGACCTCGCCTATGAAGATCATTATCACATCGTGTTTTAACTTTTACCAAACCAAGGTGTGTATTTTCAAAGCTCATGCTTAATGATTGGATTTTGTCTCGTCAATTTTAATGTAGTTCTTGGTTACCGTTTATGACCTGATCTGACATCTATACTTTTCTTTCGTTAAAACTTCACAAACCTACCCACATAATACATGTTTACAAATTAGAGTTAGTCAAAATCTGACCCGCCCGACCCGTTTTTTAGGGTAAAAAATCCATAAATCTTGACCCATGACCCGAAATGACCCACTATTTTAGGGTCGAAATCCGACCCGACCCGTCGGGTCAAAAATAAATTAAGAATATTATTAGAATATTAATATTTTTATATTATATTTGAAATAATAAATATAAAAATTATTACTTTAATATTTTTAATTACAAAATTAATTTAAAATCAATTATATATAACTTTCATATCATTAAAATAATAAAATAATTATTAAAATAAATATTAAAAATAATTTAATTTAAAAAGTACGTTTTTTCGGTTGAAAAATGATAAAATAAAAGACGCCATAACCTATTCTCTCACCCGTATTTTGATCCTAACCCGACCCGAGACCTGTATTTCACCCAAACCGTATTCGACCCAACCCGTATTCTGATCCAATCCGTATGACCTGACCCGTTTGACAGGTCTAACACAAATGATAGTCGTAGTATAATACCATGTTCTCGGGATAAATCTAGCAAAATAGACATTCGACATTATTGCAAGCAAGAAAAAAAGAAAGGCAATGGAGCAAAAACGGTTTATTATATTTGGATTTTACCCTATTATATTTTAAAACTAAATAATAGTAGTAGTTTCTTAGTACCATGCAAACTCTTCAAGCAAAAGTTGGTAATTTCCATGCAATTTGGTTTCATATGGTATTCGTAGGATCGGACTCTCGAAACTACACATGCTGATTTGGATATAAAAATCTCCACTTCATTTTTGCTATTGCTCATAACAGGGAATTGCTCATCTTGAAGAAAGATTAAGTTAGTCAAGAGCCCTTATATTATTAGTGTATCAACGTTTATGTTTAATCTTGTATGAATATCCATATAAAAAAACATAGAAAAAATGGGTACATCATATATTCCGGTGAAGGATAATGGTCTTAACCCCCTTTAGGACATACAGAGTATCACTCGTGGTTTTATGGCCCCAAAGATCAATGGAAACATGAAGAATTAGTGAGATGTAAATTAAAACAGAACAATAAGTACTTAGCAATCAAGAGCTACATCTATATATTGCATACATAGATAATAACGTATATGATATACAGAGTTTTTAAATTAGCGTAAACATTATATGAACATGAAAAATATGGAGTGAGAAATATAAACGCTCATGGTATAGGAGGTATAATGAGGCTTATATAGGAATATCCGTCATGGTAGAGGAGGTATAATGAGGCTTATATAGGAATATGAGGACTGAGGAGTAGGACTGAGGAGTCCTATATTCATTAATACATCTAGAGTTGAATCAATATTTAAATTAGATATTTATCTTTTTATATATTTTTTTTACCGATTTAAGTAGATAACTTTCCAATAGTTTACAATTAAGTACTAAATATATTTATCTTTCCAATAGTTTACAATTAAGTACTAATATATTTATCTTATTTCAAAAGTAATAGCCAATAAAATCGCTCCAAAGCAATAGCCAATAAAATCGCTTCAAAAGTTCCTCTTTTAAGTATATACTAGATTTAATGCCCGTGCAATGCACGGGCCTATTTGTATTATTCTATTGTGTATAATGTAGTAATAGAATATTGTTTAAGAGTCTGATATATATACGAATTGTTACTACGTATTTAAGGGTGCGATGCATGAGCCTATTTATAGTGTTCTGTCGTGTATAATGTA
>LHUT01004445.1:505-10563 GCA_001412135.1 Silene latifolia subsp. alba
GGAGTATGGGGGTGTTACATGAGGTTGCTAAGGCGGGGATGACTGTGGTACAGATGGAAACGGAGGTCGAGGAAGGGGTAGAAAATGTTAATACGGAGATGACAGGGAGTGAGGGAGGGGACAGAAGAAGTGATTGTGAGTTGAGTATGATGGGTGTGGAGGGGATTCTTGGGAGTATAAAGGAGGTCCCTGTTGGGGTTGGGTCACGGTCTATGGGTGGGGATTCTGGAATGAGGAGGGAGGAGGATAGGGAAAAGACGGGAGGGAAGAAATGGGTTAGGAAGGAGCGGGACAAAAGGCAAGGGGAAGGGGGTGGACAGCCGGTTCAGTTGGCGATCAAGAGGGGACGGGATGATGAGACGGAGGATGAGTCAGGTGTGAGCAAGAAGTTACATTTTTCCATGGATGTGTGTTCATCCTAGGCGGAGGTTGAGAGAACTCAGACCCGCCGGGCCCAATGAATCTCTTGAGCCTTAACTGCAGGGGGCTGGGCAACCCCGATGCAGTAGGCGGGCTCCGTAATCTTATACGGAGGGAGGCCCCCATTGTGCTTTTTCTCTGTGAGACGAAGCTTAATGGTAGTGAGTGGTGTAATATAAGTAGGTCGTTGGATGGATATGATAG
This sequence comes from Silene latifolia subsp. alba, assembly GCA_001412135.1. Taxonomy (NCBI): domain Eukaryota; kingdom Viridiplantae; phylum Streptophyta; class Magnoliopsida; order Caryophyllales; family Caryophyllaceae; genus Silene; species Silene latifolia. The sequence goes on from LHUT01004445.1 coordinate 1,130, forward strand.
CTTATCAGTTGATAGTATAGGTAGGTCTGGTGGCTTGGCTCTCTTGTGGCAGAAGGGGGTTCGATGTAGACTTCGCTCTATGGCTGTGCATTACATGGATGTTGATTTGGAGATTGGCGAGGCTAAGTGGAGGTTCACAGGTTTCTATGGTTGGCCGGCTGTACAAGATAGACACCTCTCTTGGCAACAATTACGTCTTCTTGCAGCGGCTGACTCGGATCCTTGGTTGTGCATGGGGGATTTTAATGAGATTTTGTATGCTACTGAGATGAGGGGAGGGGAGCGTCCCCAATGGCAGATGAATAATTTTAGGAATGCGGCCTATGATTGTGGACTCAGAGATATTGTCTTCGAAGGGCATCCTTTCACTTTCGATAATGGTCAAGTGGGTGATGATAATAGACAAAGTCGAATAGACCGAGCTATGGTGACGGAAAATTGGCAGGAACTGTACCCTTTTGCGAGGCTTATTCACATGACTAGAGAATGATCTGACCATTCCACTTTAAAGCTGATTCTAGATGGTCGAGAGGGGCAACGTGAAGGGGGGAGGAGACCGTTTCGGTTTGAGCAGCTATGGGTGGGGGAAGAGGGGTGTGAAGAAGTTGTTAGGAGGGTGTGGGAAAGGGGCGGAACAGATTTTCCGGTGTTGGTGAGTGATTGTGCGGCTGAGTTGGTGGAATGGAAAAGCATTAATATCGGGAAGATTGTTAAGACCCTAAGTAAAAGGCGACGAAGGCTGCAGATTCTCGATGGGTTGGACCGTACGGCGAGTGTTGTCCAGGAGCGTAAGAGGATCACCAAAGAAATTGCACAGCTGGTCCGTGATGAAGAAATTTTTTGGCGACAGAGGTCTCGCGCGCTCTGGCTTAAAGAAGGGGATAGGAACACCAAGTTTTTCCACCGTAAAGCGACACAAAGGAAGCAAAGGAATTATATTAGGAAACTTGTTGATGATGAGGGCCGAGTTAGGGAGGGAAACGAGGAGGTAGCGGGGGTGATTAAGGGGTATTTTGGTGAACTTTTCAGGTCCTCAAACCCACGTGATTTTGGTGATGTTATGGCTGGAATTGAGGGGCGAGTCACGGGATAGATGAATGAGTTACTTCGGCTTGATTACCGGGAAGAGGAAATTCTTGAGGCCCTTAACCAAATGCATCCTCTCAAATCTCCAGGACCGGATGGTATGAATGCTCTTTTCTATCAATCTTATTGGCATATTGTTGGTCCGTCTGTGGTTTCTTTGGTCCTAAGTGTTCTTCGTGGGGCACCTTTTCCGGAAGGTATTAATCACACTCATATTGTTCTTATTCCCAAGAAGAAAGCTCCCGATAAAATGGTGGATTTTCGACCTATAAGTCTCTGTAATGTCGTCTACAAAATTGTTTCCAAGGTGTTGGCTAATCGACTCAAATTGTTCCTTAATAACATTGTGTCAGAGAATCAATCGGCCTTTACTCCAGGTAGGCTCATCACGGATAATATTCTTGTAGCTTTCGAAATTTTTCACCATATGAAGAATTCAAGGAGTAATGGGGGACATATGGCTCTAAAACTCGATATGGCTAAGGCGTATGATAGGGTGGAGTGGAGCTTTTTGGAGACGGTTTTGACCTCGATGGGTTTTGATAGTGCTTGGACAAATCGTGTAATGCATTGTGTTCGGTCTATATCCTTCTCGGTCCTTGTCAATGGGCGCCCGACTGATCCGTTTGTCCCACAACGGGGGCTCCGACAAGGAGACCCGTTATCTCCCTATTTATTTATTCTATGTGCGGAGGTCTTATCTAGCATGATGCGCAGGGCAATGGAGGTTGGGGCTATTCATGGGGTACGTGTGGCTGCCCGAGCTCCGAGTGTGACTCACTTACTTTTTGCCGATGACAGCCTTTTCTTCACGCGAGCAAATGTTGCAGAGGCAACCCGGGTTAAGGAGGTGCTTATGAGGTATGAGGGGGTTTCGGATCAGATGGTTAATTTGGAGAAAACAACTGTGTCCTTTAGTCGAGGTACCACTTTGGCCCGAAAAGCAGATGTAGCTGGAGTGCTTGGGGTACGGGTTGTGAAAGTGCAGGATAAATATTTGGGTCTTCCAACTATGGTCAGTCACTCGAAGGGGGTTATTACTAAGACGATCCGGGACAAAATTAGCAAGAAATTGCAAGGTTGGCGAGGAAAGTTGCTCTCTAAAGCGGGGAGGGAAGTTTTGATAAAGGCAGTGGCCCAATCTATTCCCACTTATGCTATGAGTGTCTTTAAATTACCGGCTAATTTTTGTGATGAGCTGCGGTCTCTTGTTTCGGGTTTCTGGTGGGGGTCGGATAGAGGCAAGAGGAAAATTCCATGGGTGGCGTGGTCGAGGCTTTGTGAACCTAAATGCAAAGGCGGGCTTGGCTTTCGGGATTATCTAAGCTTTAATAAAGCCCTGCTTGCCAAGCAAAGTTGGCGGTTGCTTACCAACAATGATAGTCTCATGTCTCGGATGCTTAAGGGCAAATATTTTCCTGATGCTTCGTTTATAGACGCGCAATTGGGGTCAAACCCGAGTTACACGTGGCGTGGTATTTGGGAGGCGAGGGATATCCTTCTACTGGGACTTCGACGGAGGATTGGGGATGGGGAGAGTACAAGGGTGTGGGTTGATCCTTGGATACGTGGGACTCAAACCAGGCGGGTTATCTCGCAGCGGAGGGAAGCTGATGTGGATATGTTGGTTAAGGAGCTCATGGTTGAGGATGGCACGGGGTGGGATGAGGTGAAAATTCGAGAGTCTTTCTTACCTTTCGAGCAGGAGAAGATCCTTAGTTTGCGTATTAGACAACCCAATCTGGCTGATGAATGGTGTTGGGACCTTGAACGGGACGGGATTTACACGGTGAAGTCCGCATATCGTCTCCTCCGAGAAGCTAACGATGATGGTTCCGGGCAATCAAACGATACAGCTGAGCGTTTGCTATGGAACAAGGTGTGGAAGAGTCACGCGCTCCCCCGCATTAAAATCTTTTTCTGGCAGTTGTGTCTCGATGCTATAGCTACGCGAACTAATATTGCTACACGGATGAGAAATGGGACGGATACTTTATGCCCTATTTGCAACAGCTTCGAGGAGTCTAGCTTTCATCTTGTTCGCGAATGTGGGTGGGTGGGATGGGTTTGGGATGGGGTCGGGTCGGGTTGGAGTTAAAGAAGGGAGATGGGTTTGACAGGGTGAGGGAGTGGGTGGAAGAGGAGTGGAGGGAGTGGAGTGTGAGAGAATGCTTAACTTTTATGACGGGGTGCTGGGCTATTTGGGAGGCGCGAAATAAGTGGGTTTTGAGGGCAAGACGATTAATCCTGAGACGGTGGTAAGGAGGATCCGAGGGCTTTTGCGGGAAATGCTGGAAGACCGGGGGTGGAGGAGGACTGTAGTGGCGGGAATGGGGGCTTATGCGGTGTAGGAGAGGGAGGTTGGGTGAAGCCTGTGGGTGGGGAGTTTAAAATTAACGTTGACGCAGGAGTTGTAAGTGGTGTTGGGACGGGAGTAGGAGCAATTTGTCGGGATGGGGAAGGTTATATGGTGTGGGCCTTGACGGAGCAGGAGACTGTAGAGCGTGAGCCGACGGAGGCGGAAGCTTTGGCCATTCTTGCTGGGGTTCGGGAAGCACAGCGAAGAGGTATGAGGCGTATTGTAGTGGAAGGCGACTGCATTACCGTCATCCAGGACTTGCAAAAGCGAAGACAAGGGCGAAGTAACATTTTTATGATTTATGAAGAGATTTTTTATGTTTGTATTCATTTTGAGTCGTGTGTGTTTTCTTTTACTCGTAGGAACTTTAATAGTGTCACTCATAGTTTAGCACATATCGATCCTTGGCTCAGTGGCTGTAGGAGATGGGACGAGGATGTGCCTCAAAATATCGGTGATTGTATTGCACGTGATCGTTTATCTATGAAGTAATACCCTTCCGAGTTTTTTCAAAAAAAAAAAAAAGAGTTTAGTGGTAAAGTTTCGTTAATAAAGTTGGGGATTTGATTCTTACTCGTGATATAATACGCTTTTCTGTACCAGTAAAAACTTAGGAATTAGGATTGTCTTAACTTCAGACTTTTTAGACTTTCATTTTATATTTTATTATATCTAAGGTGTAAGTATCGTCTTAAATCAAGATGTTCTAAAACAAGAATTAGTGTTCTGACTATATTTCGTTAATCTATTTTATTTACACAAATTCTCATTTGTGACAGGCTAAATCCGTCACAAGCTTGTGACGTGAGACAAACTTGCAAGTGGGAGAGCAAGTAGGGAGGGCAAATGGGAGGGGATTGTGAGAGGTCACAAGCAAGACGGACTGTTTTATTTATATACAAATAAAATCTTATACTTATTCCTTGGACTTCATATATTCTTGAAACTAGATTTGGCAAAATGACCTGACCCGAAGAACTTAATTGGTATCCAACTTGACACTTGAACTGAAGACTTGAGCTTGACCCGTAATCTCGAACTGATCCGACCTGAATGTTTATTGTTGCACACCGATCATTATCCCCAAATAGCTTGATAATAGTTGACTTGAAAGTGACCGGACAAACTAAAAACGCTTTCTCTCACTAGATTTATCTCCCCTTCTCTCTAAACAAAAAAAAACCCCGACCTATTTCTTTGCTCCGCCGCCTCCTCTTTCCACACTCTACCTCCCATTTTCTCCCCTACCCATTCGCCGGAGATGGGTTCATCCCATGGCCCATCTCCGGCGAATCGTCACTTCTCATTCCTCTTCCGTCCTTCCATCTTTCGGTGATTCTCTTTCTGTCATGTTTTCTGATGAAGGCTGCTCGGTGGCCGCTTGGTTGTGATGGTTTCGGCCTTGTTGATCCACATGACTTCCCATTCACTTGATTCTCCGCCTTGTCTGCGCCAGTCTGGCATGCTTCCTTGGTTAGGGTGTGTTCCCCTTCCCCTCGCCCCCTTCCCACCCCCGGTAAGGCTCCTTTGTCATTGTTTTTAATCTGTCCTTGTGGTTTGATTTCCGACGTCTTTGGTTTCGTCTGGTTTTGGTGATTTTGATGTCGGTTCGTCTCTTGTTGTGTTTGTCAATGTCATGTGCTCTTAGGGTCTGTTTGAGACCGATTGGTGATCCCCCCATTTCCCCCACCAATCGGTCCGTTGTCTGGTTGTGTCAGTTGCCAGATAGGACCAATTGGTGATCCCCCCCCCCATTTCCCCCACCAATTGGTTCTTTGTCCTGGCTGTCACTTGTTTCGGTGTCGTCTTTAAGTGGTCGTTTTTCGTGTGGCTGGTCAGATTTCTTCGTTGGGCTTGGTTGGTCTTGTTGCATGTCAGGCTGTGGTCTCGGGAGGTTGTTGTTGAGAATCGTGGTTGGTGTGGGTTTTCTTGTGGTCACTTTGTCTGACCGGTCTGTACCAGTGGTTTTGATGTGGTCGTTGGGTCCGTCCTTTTGTCTGCAATGTGCTTACGGTTGGAGGATTTTCGGTATGAGAAGTGTCTTGGTTGGGTTGATTATGGGTCTGGTAGATGTGTTGGTTTGCTGGGATGCGGTTGTCTCTTTTACTTATGGTGTTTAAATTTTTATTATATCGTTTTATGTTAATCCAAATAATATTAGCCGTGACTTCAAGGATGTTTAGGGTGTCCTGTCCCTGTTACCTCGGAGTTTTGGCTATCGCCGTCTCTTCACGGATGTTCTGGGTGTCCTGTCCCTTTATCCATGAGGTTTTGGTCATAGTTAAGGAAGATTGGTGTCTGGTTTGGGTTGGATCCGTCGATAGACGGGGCTTAAAAGCAAAAATGGACAGAAGATAGGATGTGGGGAGTTCTTTGAGGCGGTTTGTGTGCCTGTTGGGTTTGTTGATCCGCCGTTCTTGTGACTGTCGAGTTCGTTGGTCTTGGTGTAGGAGTCCATACTCCATCGGAAGCAGCCTCTTGTCTGTTATCCACCATTCATTTCTACGCTCTTGTGGCGTAAGTACACCACGTCATCGTCACTCCGCAACTCACTTGCATCAGGGGCTTTCAGGAGATGCTAGCTGCTTGCAAGACGTGGATAAGGAGACTCGCCCCCACCACTTTTTCGTACTCCACCAACCTGGTTTTATTGCCAGACATTGTCTTTTGCTAGTGTTTAATATTTGTATCGCTGTGTTGTTTAGTTACGAGTGTAATAAGGGCATTGCATGCCCGAACATTATGTAGGTATACCTTTTTTCACTGTTGCCAAAAAAAAAAAAAAAAAAAAAAGGTTACACTAGTCCCTTCATCTCTCTTTGAAATCCGGTTTATTCTTTAACTTTGTTCAAGGTGATACAAAGAGACAAGCGCGTTACACACAGTGGCCTAGCCACATATGATTTAGTGGGATCTTGAGATCTAACAGCTTTTCGATCATTGACGTTTTTTATTATTAAAATTTGTATGTTTTAAAAATTTTATGTCTTTTAAGATCCCGTAATAAAAAATGAATAACAATTACTCCCTCCGTCCCGGTCATTTGTTGTCCTTTGATTTGGCACAAAGACCAAGGAAAGGGGAAGAAGGCCAATTACTAAATGACAAGTGGAATAAATTGGGTGTGAATGATCAAATTACTCATCAACTTCATTCTTAAAATAGAAAGGACAACAAATGACTGAGACACCCCAAAATGGAAAAGGATAACAAATGACCAGAGAAGTACATTAGAATTACACACCCAAAATTAGATGGTGGGTTACACAATAAAATTGATTGGCGAGTTACACACTGTTTATAGTATAAAACACTCCCTTCTCCAAGAACTTATTGCAAGTTCACAAGAATGATGTTTCTGTCAATTGATCGAAAAGAAAGGGAGGCTATCTAGTATACAAAACTATTTTCCATTTGTTTATTATAGGAGATATGCTCCACAAATTAGTTTTAGGATGAAATCTTCTTAAACTTAATAATTGGACGCTTCTTAATGTGCGAGGTCCAACCCCATGGACGAATTTAATAAGAAATTATTTTTATTTTTATCATAATCTAGATGCAATAATTTGACTAAAAAAATAAGGGGGCTGATTTATATCGACGACGTTTTAGTAAATATCGACGACGTTTTTCATAAAAAAGACGATGACTGCCCTTTTGACTTTCTCTCTCTAAAAAAATTTCTCTCAAACTCAACTAAATTAAAAACAAAAAACAACAACAACAATTAACAATATGTCAGCCTAATTAGTTCATGACATTAATTTTGTAAATAACATATTGTTAATTGTTTGCGTAAATCTGAAATTTTTACCCCCAAGATTGAACCANGTCGATATTAACGAATCCGGAAAAATAAAAGGACTTTTCAATCATATACGGAGAGAGTTCCATGAGGGTTATTCTAACCACAAATAATACTAGTTGAAACTTAAAAGGCCGCAAAGAATAAGCAATCGTTATGGGCCATCCTTGCTGGACTGCCGCTTCCACCACTCCGTAACATTAGAGTATGATATTGTTTGTTTTGGACCAAACCCTCACGGATTTGTTCTTAGACTCCTTCCAAAAAGACCTCATACTAATGGAGTGGTGGGTCTCTTATAAACTAGGCATGACTCCTCTTCTTTTCCAATGTGGGACTTGGGATGCTACCCCAACAATCCTCCCCTCAAACGATACTATCTGTCCATCTTGCACCGCCGTTATCACCCAACGGGATCCTCTGCCCGACCATCACATTATCACGAAAACTTTCGACACAAGGCACCTACAGATATCCAATCGCGAGGTCACACCGAGGCACTCATCCACATTGGATACCACTTGTTGGGACTGCTGCCTCCACCATTCCGTCACATTAGTATGATATTGTCCGCTTTGGGCCAAGCCCACACGGATTTATTCTTGGGCTCCTTCCCAAAAGGCCTCATACTAATGAAGTGGTTAGTCTCTTATAAACTAGACATGAATCCTTTTCTTTTGCAATGTGGGACTTGAGATACTACCCCCAACAATACTAGCAATCAAGCAAGTAACATGTACAACTGGAATATATTAAATTAATTTACCGTTGCAAAAATATTACTCGTATCAACCAACATACACTTTTCGGTTCCCACTTGATATGTCTCCCTACCAAATTATAAATACCAAGTGTTCTTCGTTCATGCATATGTCTCCCCTCTTTCATTTTCTTTGGTTCACTTAGGAAAGGAAGTAGGGAATTAAGGATACACAAGCATTTCCCATACTCATTTTAAAAGCTACATCAACCAACTTATGTCTTCTTCAAAATTATTGTTATTATTATTCATTTGCTTTCAAATATTAGTCTCGCATTTTATTTTAGGAGAATGCACTAGTTTATTTTCACCAGAACCCCAACCACAACCACTAGCTCCGGCCTTATATGTATTCGGAGATTCATTATTTGATAGTGGTAATAATAACTGGCTGCCAACTTTAGCCAAGGCTAATTACCCTCCCTATGGTCACAACTTTCCTCAAGGTCCTACGGGAAGATTTACAAATGGCATGACTGTCGTCGATTTCGTAGGTATATATTATTGTTCTCCTAGCTAGTTTAATTATTCCATCTATTCTACTTTTATTGTCCTCTTTCTCTATGATTTAAGAAAAAATGTTAAACTACTAACGTAACTATGATATGCCCCTTAAACTATAAACAAGAATGTTGTGGACAAATGATTTGATGATGGCGGTCTTATGTTCAATGTTGTTTTCCTTGGCATTTTTATTAGCTCATGAAAACATTGTAAGTGGATGATGATCAAGTTAATGAATGAAATTGTATTTGGATTGTGAAGCTGAGGCTCTTGGATTACCATATCCTCCACCGTATGCAGCGTTATTAAGGCGAAATTCACTGACGGGATACAATTATGCATCCGGATCTTGTGGTATCTTACCTGAAACCGGACAGTCCATTGTAAGTACTCTGTTATATTCATATACTGTATATAATATATTTACATATGAGAGCTCCTTTTGGTTTTAGTCTGACTTATATCGTCTTGCAATTCTAATCCGAATGGAAATATCGTACGCTCATCGCTACTGGAATTTGAAAAGAATTAATAACATAATACGTACACTTTAAGCTGAAAATGTAACGCAATTATTAATTACACAACTTTAGAAAAGGAAGAAGAATGATATAACGCCAATTAAAAAGATAGCATGCTTGTGCTACTCGCTTTGTGCGTACTAATAATCAATTTAGATATGGGTACTCTATAAAAGAGCGCAAAATCTTATTTCAGACGGGCACTTTTCCCGTCTGAAATAAGACCGACAAAATGTTGTCATTTTTTAATAAAATGTAAGCAGTGAATCTACAAAATGTTATCACTAGAGGTGTCACTTTTTACCCTGAAAATAGTGGGAAAAATAATGGTAACATGTTATCAGAAAAATACAAACATTTTACTGTCAAATGATAACATGTTGCCTAGAGGTGGCC
>LHUT01004449.1:6167-17300 GCA_001412135.1 Silene latifolia subsp. alba
TTATCAAGTTATTTAGGGATAACGGTCAGTATGCGATTATAAACAATCGGGCCTGGTTAAATAGGATCGGGTCAATTCGGGTTACAGGCCAGATCCGGGCCCTCAATTCAAGTTCTGGTTAGGTTTGGGTCGAGTTAGTTTTGTCAGGTCTATCTACAATGAGGATGTCAATTCATAGAATACGATGATTTAGCAAAGAAAATCACTAAAAGGTATTTGATGAATTATTCAATAACCAGTTGGTTCTCCTGAAAAGATCCAATTAAAGAATGACAAATACACTCTTTTGGCTCCAATTAATTTTCTAGCATGATATTTAGCGAGGTAGCACTATAAGCACATTAATTCGCTATAGACACGTTATGTTATGTTATGTTATTTATTGAGGTCATCAATGACTATATCTATATTATGAGTTCCGAGATCATATGATTATTGAAATTATCAAGAATTTCTATTAATTGATCAAGTTTACAACTACGATGGATTTATTTCGACGATCAAGAAGTTACGTTAAAGTATGGATCATTTCAAAATATATCAAGTTATGTTACTATCACAGGAGTAGCTAGACACGCGTTGTACTCTTTTTCCTTATCCGTGGTTTTTCCCCATTGACATTTTCATGAAAAATTTTTAACGAAGTAACTTTTTATGCGTGTTTGAAAATTATTGTACTCTTTTCCTTCATTCACGAGTGTTTTCCTTGGTTTTAACGAGTCATCTTCTTCAATGACGCACATTAGGGGAGAGTAATGAAATATATTATATAATATTATAGATGATCTTATAGGATCTTAAACTCTATTGTTTTATGAAAATTCCAATCCCATTATATGTGTATATCTCTCTCATTATGAAGAACATTAGTTTGATCTCCCTTATTTTTACTATACTTTCTCTCTATAATTATCTCTTTTATTTTTATCAATAATACATTTATTGATTTTTTTTGGCGTTGGCCAAGAATATCCGATGCCGATAACTGGGGAGATACCATTTATTTAAGAGATAAGAGCTCTTACCACTCACAATAACCAACCAATTTTGGTTGGTATACATTTACCGATACGAATAATAACTCCACCCCCACCCTAGTTAATTATTCACTTTCTTTTTTTATTCTTTACGAGAGATGTTTGAATCAAAAATAAAGGATTGGAAGGAATGAAGTACCACCATACAAGTATACAACCATCTTAGGCTTTTGACCGATAAAAGTTGAACTAAATGGAGTTGAGCTGAAGCGAACTAAATGAAGCTGAAGTAAAGCCATATCATGTTCTATCTGGCTTAATTTCAACTAATTTCATTCAGCTCAATTTAGCTTGTTCTTTACAAATTAACTCTTAATACATCTATGTTAAGTTCAGTTTAGTTATATTCAGCTCTATTCATTTCAGTACAACTTTTATTAGTCGAAAAAACAGGCTTAAGAGTTAATTTGTGAAAAGATAAGCGGAACTAAACTGAACTAAATTGAATGAAGTTGAACTAAATAGAGCTGAGCTGAACTGAAATTAAGCCAGAAAGAACAAGACCTTCGACAAAACCAATAGTTCGTTTTTGTGGAACTCTTTATTTGATGTGAACTTTTCTATAATGGCTCAACTAGCAAAACTGTAAATCTTCTATCATGCGGAGTTAACACAGTAATCCGATTCTAAAACAGTGATCCGAATCTAATTACTAAGCTTCTATACTTGGTAGTTGGTACATCACTCTACCCAAAACCTGACGGGTTATCTTCCTTTTCCGGCATCTTTCCTCGCGTTCATAGAGCAGACATGATGGTTGACGCTTGAGCGTTTTGGTATCGTGGAAAGAACAAACACTGGCTGCTTATTGTTCGGATGATCGGTCTGAATACTCTTGAACTAGGGCTTTAAAGAGTGAGGGCCTCTCGAGAAGACGTGATGGTGAATCAAATTCCTTGGTCAATCCTGTAAATAAGATAATAACCAGAGATTAACTAAAGTTGGCTTTTGATCAACTATTATTAACAGAAAATAACAAATGAGCTTTGATGATTTCTTTCATTTTTTTCATATCCTTTTATGGCAAAATAGTTTACAATTAAAGTCGATGGTTTATTTGACACGTAAACTGACATATAATAAGAATAGAGGGAGTTACTTCTTCCATACCACATTTCGAAATGTACTGTAACAGAGGAACCAAAATTAGGCTAATAAGTGATTTTTGATTAAATTATAGCTATAACTAGGTGGACATTGCATAATCAAATTTGCGTGAAAAGAGAAGAGAAATAACCTGCGTCAACAACCAACACTCTGTCGCAATCCATGACAGTAGGGATTCTGTGAGCGATAGTGATAATTGTACAATCTTGGAAGTCCTCTCTAATGATCTTTTGAATCGTAGCATCTGTTTGGGAATCAACAGAAGCAGTTGCTTCATCCATGAACAAAATGCGGCTTCTCTTCAACATCACTCTCCCTAAGCACATCAACTGTCTCTGACCAACGCTCCAGTTCTCTCCTCCGTCCTCCACTACACAAGAAACAATGATCAGCTGATTCAATACCACCATACTCTCACAGAATATAATATCAATGTAATTTGACCCTTGCAGGCTCACATTATTATATCAATTCAATATTCAATACTCTCCCTTACTTTCCTCTCCCCTTTCAATCCCAGGACTAGTGGGAATGGCTGCTTTTTGTTTTCATTAAATAAAGGTTAACCCTTTCCAAAAAGACGACTCCAAATAGAGGGGTATTGTTCGGCATCAGATCAAAGTGTACAAACCTGGTGCATCAAGCTTTTCCGGAATGGCAGTAACGACAGCTTTAAGTTGGCAGTGGTCCAAGGCCTAACAAAACAGTATGTATCAATTTTCTGTTAGAAACATCAGATTCATTGCTCAGTCAGCCTCATGCGAGTAGTGGAGTTCATGTCTTCATGGGTGACAAACAAATTTAGTATTTAAGCAACATGTTATACATTATATATGTGTGAGATAATTGAAGTTTGGAAGGCTGTTTCCTGATAAAACGTATTTTCATATATGGGAGTTGCATTTCACTAGCTAGTTACTTATGAGGATATGATAGTTGTGGATAACCAAGTAATTACATTGATGTGAATACGGTTTCGCCTATAGGTAGTTGACAAATTCTAGTAAAGTAGTCAAGACCAACTCACATTTAAACCACTTGAAACATTTTCAATACTAAATGGTACAGTTATAAATAATTTAACTGTTCGTGGTACACCCATTCGTGACCTAGTTATCAAGATTTTGGATGTTAGCCCGATCCACATTTTACTGCATCTTGAGGCAATATTGGCCTCATTTACAGAAATTAAGCAAAAACAACCGATTCTGCGGCAGAGACTGTAACCGATATTCAATAGTATGATAAAGTTTCACTTCTTAATATGAACTTTAGTACTATCTCTCTTAAGCTACCCTTGAGTAACTTTTTAAGTGACTCGGAAGTTCACTGGAAAGTTTCCATAATAAAATCTAATCTTGTTGATTGATCATAAATCTGATATTAAACCAGCAAATGTGTTTTCATTTTCATAATAAGTAAAGAAATACTCCCTCCGTCCTGGTCAATTGTTGTCCTTTGGTTTTGGCAAAAATACCAAGGAAAGAGGAAGAGACCAATTACTAAATGACAATGGAACAAATTGAGTCTGAATGATCAAATTGCTGCTCAAGTTTATTCTTAAAATAGAAAGGAAAACAATTGACTGAGACACCCTAATATGGAAAAGGACAACAAATGGAGAGAACATGTACCTCCCATATCTCTTCATCAGAATATAGACCAAGAGGATCCACATTGCTTCGCACCGTTCCTTGAAAAAGTACCGGTTCCTGTGGAATGATCCCAAACCGAGACCTTAGATCATGAAGCCCTATCTTACATATGTCCACACCGTCAATGATCATCTTCCCACCACTAGGCTCCACAAGTCTGAACAATACTTGAATCAAGGTTGATTTTCCACTTCCTGTGCGACCCACAACCCCTATTTTTTCACCTCCTTTTATAGCCAATGTTATTCCTTTGAGAACTAGCGGGGTGTTTGTTCGATACCTGACCTGATCATCACAAGGACGACAACAAAAGAATCTCAATTGCAAATTAATTTGGAGTCAGCTAACACAAATCATAATTTGAGATGGTCAATGACAAGGAAAATATATTTAAAGAAAATCAGAAAAATTTAGAAAGAATTTAAAACATGATAAACGAAAGTTCTCACTGCACATGAAATGCAAAAATCATAGGCTTTTTCTAAACATACTTGTACATCTTTTAGCTCAATATTGCCATGAGTTGGCCACTTTGGTGGCAGGCAATCTTTGATCACCCATGCAGCTTCGGAAGGGATTTTGATGAGCTGCTTAATTCGCTCAACTGAGACCATTTTGTTCTCAATGGTGCAAGTCATAAATATCGTCATAAACAGCATAGCATTGAGAGACATCCCATATGAAAGAGATAGACCCACATATTCTGCAGCATATCCAAGTTAACCAGTTAATTTCCCATAACATCAATAGTAAGTCTTATATGAGACTGTCTTACATGTGAGACCGACTCAAATTATTGTATAATCCTCAGTTAACTATATTGGTTATTGGGTAGTTTCACATGTAAAACTGTTACCTAAGAATTTGTAGAGCATCAGACATGAAAGATCTTAAGAAATATAATGCACTGGAACATGTTTCCAGCAAAAGTCTGGGAACTTGCATTCTGATATAATTATGCATTTTAGACTGATTATAAATACCTGGTTTGATTCGTACCAAAAAAAAAAAAAAAAATACCTGGTTTGATGACACTACTAGGCAAAACAATCAGGAAGAAAGTCGAAATGCAGAAGACTAGGCTTCCAATTACTTCTAAACGATAACCTAGCCATTCAGTTGCTCCAAATGCGTAGAAATCCATTTTCACATTTACATCCACTCTATCAATATTTTGGCTGGTAAACAAGGCTTGCCTCCTAAAGCATCGGATTGTCACAACGCCGGAAACAGTTTCAGAGAAGTGATGAATGATAGGGGATTTTGTGATGGAACTTAAGCGACTCAGCTCACGTGAGTTGGCAATGTAGTATCCCTGCAGGATGAACATATTCACAAGGTTGAATGAATATAAATACAACAACAACATCAGAGCCTTAATCCCAAAATGATTTGGGGTCGGCTGACATGAATCATCCTTAGAACCGTCCATGAATATAAATACCAATAAATATTTGTATTAGAGAAATTTCTTGACATTTCCAAGAACCACTCTGTCTAAATCAAATAATTGACAAAAACGAATGGTGGCTTTTTATGGCATGAAAAGCACATACCCGATACCAGAGATTCACCCATATCAGGGGAATTACAAGAAAAACTGTAGGCCAAGCATTAATGCAAGTGACAGCAAGAATAGCGACCACAGCAAAGTATATCGAGATAATCATGCCCATGAAGAAGGGGATCATAAAATCAATCGAAGTTTGATCCGCTGATGCCTGTAATAGAAGTACCAATCAGACTTAACACAATAAGATAATCATAAAATGGTGCACAAGAGAGAACAAATTAAAGCAAATTCGCTAATTCTAATGCAAATCACATGTTATTTACACAAATCCCCAATAAAAGGAGAGAAGGGATAAATTGTTTTAGCAGATACTTGAGTAAATAACAAGCAAAATAGCATGTTCATGGATGCTGATGTGAATTCTTACACGATTCAGAATTCTTCCGGAAGGAGTAGTATCATAAAATGACATGGGAGCATGCAGGATGCTATTGAGGAACTGGCTGAAGAAACTTTGAGAAGTTTTAAGTCCCATAAAAGTGACAAGCACAGCTCTAGCAGCCACAATGAGACAGGCTACGAGTCCAATTACCGCATATCCAATAATGAAAACGCTGGGTTTAAAAGTGCGCTCTTCTGAAGTTTGATATGCTAACCAGTAGTCAGTAGACGTTGTTGATGCAACCCATATGAGAGAGACCAACAACACTATAACCACTCCCCACCAGCCAAAAGCTTCAGTACAATACTCTTTGTACACGTCTACACTGACCTGTCCGGTTTCTCTCTCTTCGTCCTCAATTAGCTTGGCAGTTCCAACTTGAGAGTTGGATTTCTCAAGAGATTTTTTATGGGAAAGGACTC
This sequence comes from Silene latifolia subsp. alba, assembly GCA_001412135.1. NCBI lineage: Eukaryota > Viridiplantae > Streptophyta > Magnoliopsida > Caryophyllales > Caryophyllaceae > Silene > Silene latifolia. The sequence goes on from LHUT01004449.1 coordinate 12,344, forward strand.
TTTGTAATAATTTGTCGGCCACTGGGGAGTCTGGTGCTTGCACTAGGTTGCCTTCGGAAGTCTGTGAGCTCATGTCCACAAGGTCCATGGAAGATTCATAGGCAGCTACAAGTGAACCAAAATCTAAGCCTGCTTCCAGGAGCTCATTGTATCTTCCAGATTGAACAATTGTTCCTTCCCGCATGACCTAAGCATAACATCCATATTAAGAACATTTATAATCTTGAGGGGGCTTTATAAAACAAAATTAATCTCAGGGGACTATGTGTCTATGTCACCAAAATTTAAAAATCATTCCACAATGTCTTCAGTTATAAACCTATATATTATTGTTTAAATTAGTGTATCAGTGACAAAAAGCTTACTAATCACACTACTATCTAAATTCTAGACTAAGATACACAAATGAAGTAACCTATGTTCATCTTAAACATTCAAAATGCTCCACCAGCTTTAATATGGTGCTGATATAGACCGAAATTCCACAAGACTCGCTGAAATGCTGAAGTTTCTCATTTAGGTGTCCCTAATATGTGATTTGAAATAATCCGTAGAATAATAAATACAAGAATGGAATAGAGTGAAATGAGTCATTGAACTCTACGCTTCCAGCATTGTTACAGAATTGAATAGTGATGCATTTTGTGACCCATTTTTCATTGTAGGTCACTGACAAACAGTCCCTGCGCTTTTGTGTTTTTAGCACAGGGATAAGTTTGTGTACATCCAAACCTCATACCCAACCACACTGAGACACTAGAATAAAGTTCAGGAATGGGAACAAAATATATTTTGAAGCAGGTTTATGGACTAAGAAGATACTCACCATTATAAGATCAGCATTGTGCAGAAAGTCAACTTGATGAGTTACAAGCAAAACAGTTTTGTCTTTAAGAACTCCCCTCACACATTCCTACAAATATAAATGTTGCATTCAATATTGTTTACCAAATCTTCTAGTTGAAAGATAAATAACAAATTTAATCTGAAAGGCAAACCCTTGAAACTTATATACTCCGTATGATGAATAGGCAGACCTTGAATATTTCTGAACCAGTATGGGCATCGACAGCACTGAAAACATCATCTAAAAGATATACATCACTATCCTGATAGATTGCCCTGGCAAGTTGTATCCTTTGCTTCTGCCCACCACTGAGGTTGATCCCACGTTCTCCAATTTCAGTTTGATCGCCAAACTCCATAATCTCCAAGTCCTTCTCTAAGCTACAAACTCTAATAACCTCCTTATATTTATGCCTGTTCATTGGCTTGCCAAACAGGATGTTGTCTTGAATAGTAGCATTTTGTATCCAGGATGTCTGGGCCACATATGCAGTAGTGCCACAAACTCTGACCTGTGAAAGCAACAAACACATACTTTCAACTCTGAAATGTGCAAATATCACACCCAACTAGAGCAACAATTGGCAGTGGAAAAGTTTAAAAGTAATCAATTACTCATAAATTATGTCATTCTCACAAAAACCCGAGCTTGACTGGAGCTTGACCAGATACCAGCCGATCCCGAGCTCCGCACGGGTAAGCTCATTTGGGCTCATTTTCCATTTTTTTTTTTTGTATAATTTTAGTAGTTTAAATTATATGTTATTTTGGATTTATAAATAATATATAATATACTTATAGTTTAGTATTTTTAAAGTTATATTTGGCTTTCGAAATATTATTTTTCGAGCTTCAATTTTTCAAACTCGATCTTGATCTCAAAATTCCGAGTCGAGCTTGAGCCCAAATATCGGCCCTCGTTCACAACTCTAAATCATACCCTAATCGCTTCCTCTACTTGAGGCATCCCTTTTTGGGTTTTTAAGAGGAAGTATCTAAATGGGTAAGGGTACAAATTATATACCCATATGCTTAAATAGTGTATGATACGCAGTACAGTCTCAAAAGTGATGAGTCGAAATAACATAGCTCATAAATAATGTAGGGATTTGAAGAAAACATAATTGTCAATGAAACAATATAGCAGGCAAACACTTGACAGCAGCACCTAATCATATTGGAAATAATATAGGATAAAGCTACAGAAACCAATCAGCTAATATCAGCATAATATCAGCATAATATCATACCTTGCCAGAGATTTTGCGCATTTCACCCAGAATTGCAGCTAGTAATGAAGATTTACCAGATCCAACAGTCCCAACAATGGCTGCCAGTTGCCCTTTCCTGATCTCAAGGTTCACCTCTTTTAAGGTTGTTCGAGTATCCTCATCATCCCATGAGAAACTTCCTTGTTTCACTTCAACTGCAACGTCACCTTGACACCCTTCGTCTCTCTCTACTGATGTTTCGTCCAATTCGGGGCTCATCAGGTAACCATTCAATCTACCAAGTGAAATCGTAGCCATCGATATTTGTATCAAAGACTGAGGGAAACCTTGGACTGGTGCCTGTAAAAGCTTCAAAACTGTAGTTGCTGTGAACACGGTGGCAGCATCAAGATACATACCCATCCAAATTGCCATTCCAAACACTAGTATAGCAAGGATAAGGGGAAGGCTGAAAAGCACACCCATGTTTTCAGAAAATGCATAAGCAAACTTGGTCAACCATCCAAACTCAATCGTACGGACAGATTGGATTCTTTGCTCAAAAAAACTTTCCCATGCTTGGAACTTTATGACCCTCATATTATTTATCATCTCATTCATCGCTTTCATTCTCGAATCCCGGCTCCTCATGACTTGGAATTGGAACATATTGATTCCTTTGCCACGTATCATCACATAAACGAGCAAAGCGAAAACTCCAAGGAGTGCTCCTAAAGTTGAAACACCCATGTTGAAGTATAGCAAGGCAAAGGCTCCCAATAACTGGAGAGGCATAAGCCATGTATTATGCAACTGGTTAACCAGATCACCTAGCTGTTGAGCATCAACAGCCATGTAATTGGTTATTTTACCAACCCCATGAGCCTGTCTCGAAGAGCATGAAAGCTTAAGGCCCTTTCTGTATAATGCAGTAATAAGGGTAGACCTGATTAGCAATCCGGCTCTCTGTGTTTGAAAATTGAAATGATGGGAAGATAGTACCTCGGTCATTTTAGCGATTAAAAGAGTAAGCACAAGGTAATAGCCTTCATTAGGAGAGCTACCCTCCCCAGAGGTGAATTTCACAAAACTTTTAATGAGTATGGGGCCGACATACATCACAATCAGCCTTATAAGAGCTAAAAACCCAGTGTAAACAAGGGGTTTCCAAAAGCACTTTATCAATGCTATTGCAACCGGGTGCTTTAAGGACTCCCCTGGTTTTGGCCAATTTGACTCAAAGAGCTCTGCCATTCTCTCAGCTTGGTAATCGGAAGGAAGCGGAGGGATATCCTCAATTTTTAACGGGTTTTTGTAACCTTTATCTAACACCGGGTTCATCCAACCCCACGTAAGACTCGAAACCACATTAGCCTTGGCATAATCAGTGGCATTCACATCAACCCCCTCACGACGATTAATCAATCGAGTTCTTTCATTAGACCCATCATCAAACTCTCTTGTGATTATAATTCCAGAAGACCCTCTAAAAGCAACTACCATAAGAAACATAGAAAATGGAAGGCTAACCAATGAAAACAGATCATCTGTTCTCACAAGTTTATCCAAACCCTCATGACTCGAAACAAAACGGGTTACACCCGAAATGCTAAACAGACATACAAGCACAAAGTGAGCAGCCCAATAAACCCTGAGGGAAATGGGATGAGTAATGGCATGAAATCTTTGTTCATGAACTACAATCACCAAGACTGCAAGATGAGTTACAGCTTGTGCAATCCTAAACACAAGCTCTATCCGTTTCCATGATGTTTCGCTTCCTCGACTTCCTAACAAACCCAATATGCTCAACACAAGATATAAAACAGCAAGAAAACCCACTGAAATACATGTAAATATGAACCATAAGGTAATTCTAACTTGTGGGTCATTACTATGACTACTGTGGCCATCCAAAAGTGGTTTATTGATTGAAGAAGTGGGATTATTCCTAGATAAAAACTTTGAAATTAATGCATGAGCAAGAAACAAGATTAAAATAAGTAAAAATAAGAAATTAATGGAAGAAAAAACAAGTCTTTGAGGACAAGGTGAAAGAAAGATGAATCTGATCCATTGAAGGGATTGCATGAAGGAATCAGAAGAAGGGTCAATTTGTTTATCAGTAGCCCAACATTGCAGAGTTGTTTCCCATGAATTTGAAGACCCCATGTTCATCAACATAGACATTAATTCAGTACCAAGCTTCATACCCATCTTACTTACTGAACAACACACTCACACTTTTTTCCTGAAACACAATAAATGGAAACCCAACATTAATTAAACAAAATCCACGTCTAAAACAACTCAAAAAACACGCAACATGAAGAAAAAAAGTACCTTTATTTGTAAGAAGAGAAGACTAAATAAAAAAGAGTGTAATTATTAGTTAGCAATATGAACACGTAACATGCTGGTGGAAGAACATAGTTTAGTGGAATACAACAACATTAGATAAAATTGCACTATTTGGCGCTACTATACTGATTTTAAGGTGATTGATTAAACAAGTCAAGTTGTTATTGTTATCTCAAATACGAAGGATTTCAGTGGTTAACTTAAGTACAAAATAGTGTGTGTGTGTGCGCGGCCACAGGGTCCGCGTGGCACACGAGATCTCTTGCTCTTTTCCCATATTTATTCTTAATACCAACTTTTTCTGTCAACTTTCTACGACTCTTGTGAAACATAATTATCTTCCCTATTGGTATGTTTTTGTTTTAATAACCGTCGAATCTTAATAGATGTCTTTTCTCTAGGAATGTATTGAGTTTATCTCCACTTTATATGATCTTATTTAATTAAGTCATAATATATAAATCTTCTCTTTCGGTCATTTGTTAATCTATTTAATTATGGGACAAATGCCCTATTCTTTTGGACTGAAACTTATAGGA
>LHUT01004451.1:0-10452 GCA_001412135.1 Silene latifolia subsp. alba
AAATCCCATAGTAAGAAAGACGATTTCTTCTCTATTCTTATTCAAGTTTGCATGCATAAGATCTAGTTTTAATTTTATGACTAAATTAAAATGTCACATATATGAATATGTTAAATAATGAGATTAATTTTTCTAACATGCCTTTCCTTTGTCTCTTGTGGTTTGGGTTGCTGGTTTAGGTGTTTCAGTGATTTTAATACCAGTATAAGGTTTGAATGCTGGTTTGGTGGGAAATTTAGGTGTCACAGGTTTCAGTTTTCCCAATTTCTCAATCCTCAAAGCCAGATTGACAACTTCATCAAATGACCAAACTTGCTGCATCCTTACTCTGCTAGCAATCTTAGGATCTAGACCCTCAACAAACCTAGCAATCTTTTGCTTAGCCTTTTCAGTGACTTCACATTGCAGGGTTAGCTATTCAAAGCTCCTAAGATAGGCNNTGGGTGTAGTCTTTGGCTATAAATTTCTTTTTTAATTTACCCCAAGACTTTACAGGTTCCTTACCATCTCTAATCCTTCGGTGTTTCATGCTTTCATACCAAAGAGATGCATATCCTTTGAGTTTTAAAATGGAAATCTTAAAAGTTTTCCTTTCATTATACTCTTTAAACCCAAAGACTCTCTCAACAGACCTAGGTCAGTCTAATAAATCCTCAGGATTTAGACTACCATGGAAATCAGGGATCTCTACTTTAACATCTTTGTCTCTAGTTTAGTAGTTACCCTCTTGCATAATAGATTCTTCTAAATCTGGGTTGATCTCTTCTTCATTCTCATGTTGTGGTTGGCCTCTTCCTGCTCCAAGGAGCCGCCTGCCTCTACCTCTTCCTCTATTTTGGGGTGGTCTTCCTTTTTCTGTAGTGGGAATGTTTGCCTTGACTGCATTCACAGCTTCTAGAGCCACATTGACCAGGTTGGCCAACTGATCCACTTTTGTTTCAATCCCTACTAGCCTCTCCTCACTCATTGGGTTGTTTTTGCGTTTTTGAATGTAGTTAGGCAATGAATTTTCTCTCACTCAAGACTAACATAAGATAGGATTGTGTTATAACCTAGGCTCTGATTACCAGAATTTGCAGTGCAATATGCCTGGACTCACACAAATTTGCAAACCCTGACACACAACTTTCAGAGAATGCAATAACCTTCAGGAATTTTGTAAAAAAAGCAAATGACCTTAACAAATCATGAAACTTGGTGACAATTTAGTTAAGATAGTGAACTAAAACTGGACCAAAATTCAGAATTTTACAAGCACTCTAGGTAATTTTAATAAATTGAAAACCATACTGAAATTATTGAAATTTCAGACAATGCTATCAACAGGATTGTGTGACTATTTTTTTTTTTTGGTTGATTTTTGTGAATAAAATTTGAGATATACTTATTAAATTCACCCTCAAGCAAACACAGAAGGTTCACTTAATAATTTGGAGAGTCTAAGAGTAAATTGTTCAAGTAAGCACGGAATAACTCAACCTCAGACAGACAATGCAACTTAAAACAGCTCAAGCAAGCATAGACCTGTTATAAGATACACCACATATCCTTAATCACCTTCTAANNCAAAGTTAATAAGATTTGCAATTTTGAGAGAAATCTCAAGGTTTATCATTCATAAAATCTGCCTTTCAAAAGCAGTCTCAAGGTCCTTATATAGGCCTTGAAAATTAGGTTACAATTCGAGGGGGAATCCATCCAAGGGCTAGGATTGCCTTTAGGATAAGTACAACTGGAAGATAATATTTTACAAACTGAAATTAAAAAGTAAACTAATAAAACAAGAGCCTGAGGGTAAAACAGACCGTGACAAGGGCAAAAACAGTCTGCTCTTGGCTTGTTGCGTGCAGGTTGATGTTGGTCTTCAAGGCTAGTTGCATTACTCCCAAAGTAAAGGCTATTTGTGTGGTTTCGTGCCTTGCATTTGAATGGAAAACTGAGCAAGGAAACTTTATAAGTAGCCTCACAATTGCCTCACCAAAAGAGGAAAGTATGCTTTTTGCTTTTGTTTGTTTCATTCAGCAACATGTGACTGGCTCCTGGGATTGTTTCTTGGACTGCATGTTGGCCCTGTCTTGGGTGTGTTCAAGTCTCAGTTCAAGGACCTCTCAGGTGGCCATGGTGGTAGTTGGTGGCTGACCTGGAATTGGTACCTATTGCTTGGAAAATTTTGACTGATTAGGACTGTGGCCGGCTTGTGTTTTGTTGAGTTCTCGTCAAGGCTACGCTGGTCTAAGCTCAGTCCAGAAATGTCATTGCCCTGGTCTGTGGCTCCTGCTGCATTATCGTTTATTTATACTTTATACAAATGACATTTAAATGTGAAATAAATTGGTTTCCCATGTTATAATCTTATGAAATGATGTATTATATTTCATATACGAGTTATAATTTATTCATTTTCATTTATTTATCGTATCTCAAGTATGAATGATCTATTTTAAATAATTACTTGAGTTGAGTCATATATTAATGAAAATGTCATAATGCTATACTTTCTTGCTTGACTTGTCTTTACGCCTTACTTGTGTCGTTCTGCCAAGTATTGGTTTAACTCATTCCACTTCCGCCTCTTTCGTGTCGTTCTGCCGAATTCAGAGTACTCGACTTCCGTTCTGTTGATCGAGTCTTGGTGGCGAAACGTTTATCGCATGTCGAATCGGGAAACGTTCATCCCGAGAGTCTGGCTAGGTTTAGACTAGGACCGTATTATATTATCGTCGTCCTACCGGGAGAATTTGAGTCTAAGTGTAGTAAACGTCTTGCATTATTTGGTTGGTTGCATATGTCGCATTTCATTGGAGTTCGTGCTCGTGATTAATTACCGCATCCATGTCTCTATTAATTGTCTCACATGATTGGATATGCTTATGACACGTTCTTTTACTATTCAATTTGCTTTCTCTTGTTACATTAACATGTATGATCCTACGTTATATTATTATACAAGTTAATTACATTTGTTGATTTACCATGTTTAATTGAGTTCTTTTTTATGTGCATTTTGATATAATGTGGCTGCTTGGAGAACCCTGAGTTACTCCTCACTGACTGTGGCATTCATGTTTCATGAATGACAGGTATTAATCGGTGCATTTATGGGGTGAAGACGTGTGATCTAGCGAACACTTTGACTCTCGGACTTTATTTATCATTTTGCTAGACTCACCTATATTTTGGACTTGTTATTCGTGGGATATCTTTTCCCCCATTTTGCTAGAGTTCGTTTGTAATAACCTAAGTTTACTTATCATCGCACTTGGTTTCGTTATGTTAGTGAACCTTCGCGTTTAAAATTACAAAGTTTTTGAAAACCCACATCTTTCCGGTACTTCTACTTGTTTTATTTTCCGCATTATCGCGGGAGTTTACAAAATCCCCATCACCGATTTACATAATTAGCGTATCCATTTTACCATTATTCGAGATTTGGATCTATTTTATTACCAGTAATACATATTTTAATTGTAATTTTTTTTTTATATTGAGAGACTGTCTCGCATAAGATTTACATCTAAAAAATTGGGGCAGAAATTACCGGATAGATTTAAAAAGAGACTGATGGTGCTCTAGGACTAACGAACAACGAATTTACCCACAAAAAACGTGCAAACAATGTACAAATAGTGCATCAGATTCAGGCTTTCGTCAGCCAAGTAGGGAATTAATAACTCAATATTAGGAAAGTAATCAAATGATGGGGGTTGACATGAAGATTGCTATTTCTTTGTTAAAAAGAAAGAAGCCCATCCAACTCTCAAATTATATTGATGGAGTACTTCATGAAAACAAAGTATGTGAGACTCAAGAGCCTCCGAAACCGGTACTTGGTTGCAGGAAAAGACGGGGAGTCTGTGAAACAGAGTCGCAATGGCAATGCAATTCGTGCGTGTTGGATTGTCGAAATGGTGGATGGAAAACCCAACTTGATCCGCCTTCGTAGCTGCCACGGCAAGTACCTTACCGCTTCTGACGATCGGTTTCTATTAGGTTGGACAGGTAACGGTTATCAACTTTTTACGTAATATGGTATATCCAATATTCTTATCCCCAGGTCAAACTAGTAGAAGTACTACATTTACAATAGAAGAATGAAATGTATTTTTAAGAGATGACCATCGTATCGTATTGATCATAAAAGTAGGTTACAATGTGAACAGTGCTTCCCGGCTCATCTCTCATCCATGCTCTAGTAGAATAATTAGTAGGTCAGAAATGGCTTCGCAATATACCGCCTAGTTGATGATTCTTTAAATGAAATTGTAGTCGACGACGAAAACAGAAGGACTAGAATTACTCAAGACGTCAATACAATACAATGAGAGGGGGATTTGGATCCACCACTTCCGATCCGCAAGGCTATTGGAGGGTGGCAGGATTTGAAGCACTCAAGTGATGGCCAGTTGAGACCCAACTATTATATGAATAGCCTATTAAATTGCACACATTTTTATTAATCTCGTCATTGTTTTGTTACAATATGACAGTCTTATTGTAAAATTTCTGTTATTTTTTTCTATGCATGTAAGACAGAGTTATTTTCTGACAGGTAACAAGGTTTTCCAAACGTCAGGAACTGGTGATGAACCGGCAGTTCAGTGGGAGCCTGTATCTGTAAGCGATCTTCCGTCATACATCAGACTGCGGAGTCCATGTTTTGGTAAGTTTTTAAGGGCTAACGGTGGGGCACCGCCTTGGAGGAAATCGGTGACAGTGGATGTGCAGGAGAGCGCTGTTACCCAAGTTTGGATCTTGTGGTGTGTTGACACTCTTACTGATCAAGGAATCGACAGTGATTTGTGTTCATCGGGACATGAAAGTGATCAATCAACTGGAGCATCTTCACCAACATCTTCTTCTTCTCCCCTCAACCTTCCATTTAAGGTGCGCTTAACACTAAATTGGTTCGATTGATACTTTCCTAACTATAGAATATTGAATTAATTAAGATGACTCCAAACTCTAAACTGATGCATGTTTAAGGGTCAAAAAAATGTCAAACCTTAAAACATAACCTGATAGATGTGTTTGTAGTGTTGCTACAATCAATTAATGGAGTTATATTTATTATATACTCAGAGTGGAATACTAGACCTTCATAATGCAAAGATAATCCGGCTACTAAGCCACCATAACAAGTACTTATGGGCCCATGAAGATGGCGACTTGGTGATCCAAGGCAAACACGGTAGCCAGAAGCAGGCCTATTGGGCCGTGGAACATATAAGTCCTGTAAAAGGAGGGAGTTTAGTGCGACTTAAGAGTAGCTACCAAAAGTACTTAACCGCCACAGAAGATAACTTCTTGTTAGGTGCCACCGGAAAGAAGGTTAAACAAACAGTGCCGGCAAAGTTGGATTACTCAATTGAGTGGGAGCTTATTAGGGATGGCAATAAGGTAAGGCTTAAGACATGGGATGGTAACTTTTTGAGGGCTAACGGAGGAGTTCCACCATGGCGGAACTCAGTCACCCATGATCTTCCTCATTTAAGTAAGGATAAGTTACTTTGGGGGATTGAAGTCTTTGATGTTTATGACGATTAAGTCCGGGGCTTCGTCACCCATGTACTTTTATTACTCATGCTTGTCTTCAACTGTCTCACATGTGTATTTTGTAAAACACAGACATATAATGATTTTTATCTAATGTGAAGTGTCCCAACGATTTTATGGAGTTAACAACCCTTGTGTCGGCTCAGAAGGCCATGCTAAATTGCTAATGCCATGCCCCAAGTTCTTTACAAAAGACCACACTATATGCAAAGAATATAATGCTAGTCTTTAAAACTAATCAACAGCAATTTGCTTCACAAAATTTCATTGACGAAAGCTCTGACGTTCTAAATCAATGAATTTTTGTTTTTTTTTTTTTTTTTTTTTTTTTTTTGAAAATTCTAAATCAATGAATTCATCAACCCTCCTGAATTAGATTATTTGACTAAATCAATATGACTTGGTCTCATCAATATGACCTCTTTTGACACAGACATTGATATACTATTTGCAGTCTCCTCAGCATCAGACGTTAATATTACGGGACACAACAATCGGTAACTCCAAGTTTCATTACATTAACGGTTTTTTCTGCACCATATTTAAAGTATACATATATGAAAATATGGAAAAAGTAAAAGTAAAACTCTAGCCTGGCACGAAACAGCAATGAATTTACTCTACGAAATGTGACAGCAATGTTAAATATTACTCCCTCCGTCCCGGNNAATGATCAAATTATTTATCAAGTTCATTCTTAAAATAGAAAGGACAACAAATGACTGAAACACCCAAAAATGAAAAAAGGACAACAAATGACCGGGACAGAGGGAGTACTCTACTATTACTTTATTAAGGCTTTGTTAGGGCCAATAAGACAGTCAATGACTCAATAGCTGACAAAGTAATAATGGTTATTAATAAGAAAACACAGATAATCAAATAGTTTATGAGCAGCAGCTTTTGATATTGAAAACCAAGGAAAACATCAAACCTCACATTGATGGAATACTTCATGGAAACAAAATATGTCAGGCTCAAGAGCCTACACAACAAGTACTTGGTAGCAACTGAAAATGGTGAATCTATCAAGCAGAGTCGCATTGGGAATACAATCCAAGCCTATTGGGCTGTCGAAACGGTTATCAGTAGACCCAATTTGATCCGCCTGCGTAGCTATCTAGGCAAGCTCCTTACCGCCTCCGACAAAGCCTTTCTATTAGGCTGGACAGGTAACCATCTATTTTTTTATCAGACGATCTTATTCATAAGGTTATGATCAATTCAGAAGTCAAAACCTCGCTTTTTTATTTTTATTTTTATTTATCAAGGAAACATGTCTCTGGATTTAAATTAGCATAGGGGTGAGAGACTCCGTAATTCGGGCTCCATACCCGCTTTACGTGCAAGTCGTAGAGGTCTAGGATAATGCTATTGTACGCACTAAGACTAATTTCCAACAGGTGATAAGGCTGTGCAATCTTCAGGAAGTGATAGTGACCCATCAGTCCTGTGGGAGCCTGTACGAGATCATTCATTCTATATTAGATTGCGAACCCCTGTTTACGACAAGTTTCTGAGGGCTAACGGTGGGGGGCCGCCATGGAGGAATTCGGTGACAGTAGATATGCCGGAGTGTGCTGTTACACATGAATGGATCTTGTGGAGTATTGAAACTCTTGATGATGAGGTTATTGACATTGACCTAAGGAACTCAGAGAGTAAAAAGATGTGCTCATCATCAAGTCTTGAAATTATTGATCAGTCTGTATATACAGAAGGTTCAACACCATCATCTTTTGTTTCTCGTGACCTTTCATACATGGTACGTTTGCCAATCTATATTAATTCGACACTTCAAATCTGGCACACAGTTTTTGCCATTTTCACTGAATACTAGGAAATTTTACGCCAACACGGTGAATTTTTTTCATTTTTAGTTGTGCAAGTACATTAAATTTTACGCCAAGTATTTGAGCTTCTCTTACCCATCATTCGCAGTAGCCTTTAACACTTGGCCCACTGAGAAAACGTTGTTGTTGTTGTTGTTGTTGTTGTTGTTGTTGTTGTTGTTGTTGTTGTTGTTGTTGCTGTTGTTACTGCTGCTGCTGCTGTTGTATCGGATGCTATGACACACCCACCCATCCACTTACGGCTAAGGATAACATATCTTAGCTCTTCTTCCATAACTTATCATGGAATAATTCTAACTACTCCATAATTATTATGCAGTGAAAAACATTAGTCATTTTCATGTAAAGGATTAGTTATGTAGAAAGATCAAGCAAGTGAGACTAAAAAGCTATATAAAGAAGATCAATGTTTAATTAGCTTCAGTGAGTAAGATTTAAAATTATTCGATTCAATACAATGTAGATGCAGCTAGGAAATTCAGATTAGTAATACATCTAAGTTCTGGCTGACTTCATATATGCCTGAAAAATAAATCACAGAAAGTATTTGGAGTGTTATGTCACCATGTCCCCGGCTCTCGTTACTTTAACAAGAAAACTACCCCCTTTAGTTTATCCTTATGATAAGAAATGCAATCACACCCTATGTTGATGATATGGATAGGCTATTTCTGGAAGACCAAGGACAATGTTTGCTGAAAATTGCCTATACTGATTATTACGGAGTACTTGATAACACAAGAAGTGAAGCCAATTTAGTTGGTCATTTTGCTTTGTTATTCCGTCTTATCAAGTTGTCGCAAACTGATGGAGATAAAATGTCCTTGTAACTTTACTGTGGTCACTTAATTGTTTATCTGTATACGCAGACAGGCATAATAAACCTTCATAACGTAAAGACAATTCGGTTACTAATTTATAACAACAAGTACCTAACGGCCCATGAAGACGGCGAGTCAGTTATCCAAGGCAGAGGAGAAAGCCAAAAGCAAGCGTATTGGACCGTGGAACACTTGCCTTTAGCAGGAAAGAGTTTGGTACGCCTCAAGAGTAGCTACCAAAAGTATTTAACCGCCACAGATGATAACTTCTTGTTAGGTGCCACTGGAAAGAAGGTTAAACAAACACAGTTGAAATGGCTGGATTACTCGATTCAGTGGGAGCTCATAAGGGTTGACAACAAGCTGAAGCTAAAGACATGGAATGGTAACTTTTTGAAGGCTAATGGTGGATTTCCGCCATGGCGGAACTCACTCACCCATGATCTTCCTACTTTAATTCCTACTACCAGCTGTATACTTTGGGAGATTCAGGTCTTTGATGTTTATGGAAATTAAATGTGTGATTATCACAGTAAATTATATTTGTATCATTGGCGTTTGTTTGTTTGTACAAACACTGTGTATATGTTTCGAGTGTTGCTATCATCTACCTTTTTCATACAACCTTCTCTCCCACCTTTTGCCGTTACCAGCTCACTATCGGTTAAACAAATATACATCACGTGGGGACGGATGGGAAGTGATGAGGCAAAATATACAATACTTTAACCGCTTATGAGAGAAGAAGGGCGAAGAGAAGGTGAATAGTACTCCTTATATATTTACATTGTACTCCGTCTCATCCTTGTTGGGTCACACATAAGTTTTCTCCGGTGAAATGTCCGAGTATGATGTGCACAGTGCATGTAGCCTCACTAGATCTAAAGCTAGCCTCACTATTGATTGTTTTCGGCTACAAGCATGAGTGTCCTACTTTGTTGACTTCTCCATGTGGACATAGAAAATTGTTGGGAAGTAAAATATAATACTTCTCCCAATTTCATTTAATATTTCCCATTCTTTTTGGCATAAGAAATAAGGGAATTAAATTAGATCACACAATACACATAATTCTACACCAAATTGATTTTAGACCAAACAAAATTATCCAAAAAAAGAAAGAGGGAACAATAAGAAAAATAGATGTAAAGGGAAAGAGGAACAATAAATGAAATTGGAGGGAGTAACATTTATTATTATTATTTTTTCAAGAAAGGACTCCTTCCGTCCCGGTTAATTATTATCCTTTGGTTTGGCACAATGATCAAGGAAAGAGGAGGGGCCAATTGCAAAATGACAAGTGGACCAAATTGAATGTTAATGGTTAAGTTGTTCAACAAATTCATTCTTCAAATAGAAATGACAATAATTGACTGAGACACTCCAAAATGAAATAAGATAACAAATAACCGGAATAGACCAAGTAAAATTCTTTATCATCTATAAAGGGCAAATACAGAAATTTTTTCCAAAAAGGTATAGCCAAGTACAAACTCTTATAAATTCAGGCTAAGACCATCCCTAAGCAAGGTCAATTGCTAGGTCATGACCTTGTTTGGGTCAAGTTAATTACACATTAAGAGGAAATTAGGATGACCCATGAGTGAAAAAGGTCAATTTGTGACCTAAGGTGGAGTAAAATGACTCAAGGATTGACCTCCCATGTGGCCAATTATTATTGGTTACAATATTTAAAATCCAATTAAAAAAAAAACTAATATACAAACATTAAAAGTACAAATAGTACAACAGACTAGAAAAGTAGTCTGCCCAACTGCCAAAATGCTAAAAGCGTAAACCTTCTTGTGCTTTTCCTACCTCTTCAACATTCAATCAACTCCCTTTTCAATATTAACTCAACCACCACATGCATGCAAAACAATTAAATGAACATTCACACCAACTTCCCATTTTATTGGGTAATAAATTTTTTACTGTCTAAAAATTTACTATAAAATGGCCAAAATCAGATTATTTACATAAAATTTACTCCTTGTCTTCTGCGTAATTTTTTCATAATCTTCAAAATCTGAAAAATTATTGTCTTCTTTTACATAAGAAAAAAAAACCAAACACTTATAATCTTTTCTGATTTTCAATACAATATGGATTTAAATCATTTTGATTTTTTAAGTTATGAAAATGACGATTATATATCACCTCTAAATACTCAAAATATCGATCTAAATCAAAGTACTCCAATTCCTACTTTTACGGAATTAGTT
>LHUT01004456.1:0-14142 GCA_001412135.1 Silene latifolia subsp. alba
TTCTTTTCTTTTCTTTTCTATATAATCTCAAGTTTAATGGGGAATTAATTAATGACGTAGGGGTGGTTTTGACAAATTGACAGTTACACACTTGGTGGTTTTTTTCTAGCTAACTATGATGATAGCCCTGCTGGAGCTTTTGATGAAGTCAGTCACTTGCATTTCTCATTTCTGCTCTTTCTATTTATAATAATCCTTTATTGCATTCACTTATTGCTCCTCAAGCATCTTGCATTGTGCGACGGTCATTTTATTAATTATATACTGTATAAAAAAAAAACAACTCATTTATTGATATTGATAGTAATGAATTAGCTAATCTAGAATCATTTTTAGGAATAATGATTTGTTGTTGTATGAGCAGACTTGTCACCATCACTTTCCATAACTCATTGTTTAGCTATTCTATTAAATTTGTTGGAGCATCAGTCACTCCATCTGACCGCTAATTATTCTTCGTCTTTTTCTTTTGCAGCTGGTGGTTATTGCAGGACTAGTTTGGAATCCTCCAACTTCTTGCGCGTACTTTTCCCTTGACTACTGTTTTTCTCTTTCAATATATATATATACAACTTCATATCATTGAATACCTCTTCATTCGTGTTTCTATTCTGTTTAGATATCTGACAACGGCTAACCAGTGTGGAGAAGGGAAAGAGTTTAACACAATATCAGATAGCATGACAAGTACCTTTGCATGTTAGTTACTACTTACTAGTTTGTATATGTTTCTCAAACAGATGGGCGTCTAAGGTTCTTGTGAACAGCAATGAGGCATGTCTTCATGGAAGAACGGTATGAGTTGGTCAGCTTATTTTCTACATCCCATTGTTTTGCTCTCTCTGAAACGGAATATTAGTCTCCGTTTATTGTTTAGTGAGAAAATTTCTGTTAGGCACATAAGGGCCACCTCGTCATTCTACATTAACCAATTAGTAGTAAAGTAGAATTATAAAATTTAAGGGTAAGAAAAAAACTTGCATCCTGTACTAAGGTGTAAGACGACATGGTTCACCGGGTTTACCTAAGAATTTCCGTTTGGTGATTACTTATTTCTGTTCGTCTTTACAGGAGGTGGGCCTTCCAAGCCATGTTGCTAGGTTCACAAAGGTGAGCGAGCTCAAAATGTTTGGATGGTTTTCTTAGTTAAACGAAACTAATATTCGATCTTGCTTGAGGTGGATCTTGTACAAGGTTGTCTTATAGTGAAAACTATGCAATAACAACTAACTGTGGGTTCATTTTTGTCATAATGCTTTTGAGTGTTCAGAAAGTTCAATTTTGGTAGAAGTTAAGGTGGTTTCAAGTTAATCAATGTTTCTTATTTAACTTCGCTGCTGTCCAGAGCAGCTCACAGCTAATAAGGAGCAACAGGCAAGCAGATTTAACCGGTTTTTGAACAAGTTCGGTGTATGTTCTACTATGCCTGATCCGAAGGTTTTCTTGGAGACACAAGTTGCCGAACTTGATGCTTCTGCGTCTACAGAAGAGATCTTTAATATCAACCTCCTGAGTTCTTGTAAGTTGATTAGATTTTTAATGCCAGCAGCATGCTACTATTACTATAAGCCAAAACATTTTCCTTTGGAAACTCTGAGAAACAAGATTTGGCAGGGGCCATGCTATCTTAGTATCTTGTACGACATTGAAGCTAAACCTGTTATTAACATAATCTTAGAATGAACAATATTATTGGTCGTTCAATATGAACTACTCTTACCGGAATTTGTTCTTTTTCATTTTGGTGCATGTATAACTATATAGTACCTCAAGAAAATTCTAAAAAAGCATGGTTGGGGCCACACATCAAAATGTCACTTCCAAGCTTTAGGTAATGCTGCTACCTAGGATTCATGATTAGAACACATCACACCTTTCTGAGTATCTGCTTCTAATTTTATGGGTTTCATCTGCTGATATTGCAGTGGACGTACACAGTATCATTCCAGTCTTCTCAAATACTCTTGCCAAATGGAGTCCAGGTCTGGATCTTTTTTCAGATACTTGTCCTTTTTATGGCTCACTCATTTCTGTTCTTGCTGACTACATTAAGTGGCATCCAGTTGATTGAGAAAGAACAATCTTAGCAGCTTTTCAGTTATTTCGAATCCTTCAGATTTTGTTAAATGAATACTGAATAGGTGGTGGAATAAAGCGAAAAAACCCACAGACTGACTGTGCTTTTGATATTGTGAATAAGCAGTCCCTCAATGCAATTTCATCACGGGACACCTCACAAAGAGGGTAAGGGCTTCATAAATCTGACACTTACCGCAGCATGCGCTGAAGCTTTTTAAGGTACTTGGGCAGTCATGTTGCAGTATGGTGATGAAAAACAGCCCCTACCTCCAATAACCACGACCCATGAGGCCATGAAATGTATAAACTGATAGGACCTCTTCCAACGTCCGTTTTTCCCCAACATATGCAAGTTACTTCTTGTTACCTAAACAATATTCTTGTTACTTGTTAACTCAACAGTATTCTTCAAACAAAAATGACCTGCAGTTCTTTACTGTTTCCTAACATATAAAACAATGTTCTGTTTACAGGGTTCGCATAGTGCATCCTCTCCTAGTATCAACGCCTTCTCATACCGCTGATCTACAGACACAGCAACCGGCTGTTGAGGACCAAAATTCAAGTTCTGTAAATCAAGCAAATAGAAATTCCTTAAGTCTTACAGTTATGCTATCAAAGCCTATATTGGCTCTTGAATTCAGCTGTCTGACCATGAATGTTGAGACTCCTCTCGTCATTTCGGAGTGACGTGTCCTGGGGAAAACAAATTGAGAAAGGGAAGACGGAAAGCTTTTGACAGCTCGTCAATTCACGATAGTTGAGCAGGAAATCAATTAATTTCATATAAATTAGCTGCTTTTGCATTTCATTGGTTGGTTCTGCAAATTTATTACATTCTCTCTCATAAATCTCCCCTCTAGAACTCTGTAACTCTCTCTTGTAAGCATTCAGCCAAGATTAATCTTTCAATAATGCAGTTTCAGTTTCCTTTCTTCTATCATGAATCCTACTGTGTTCTTTTAGCTTTCTCGATTAAATCCTACTATGAAGCTATTACTCCGTATTTGGTTATATGGTATGTGCACCTTCTTAAGTCCCACCATGTCATCTAGTTTTGCTATTTGAGTGTAATGTACTCCCTGTCGCATAATATCTTTACCACGACTTTCCTTTCAGTGCGTCTCATAGTAAGTTTCCACTCGCAATTTCCTGTGTAACTCGATAGGTCAAAATGCGTCTGGAAGGATAGAAAGGAAGAATTTAAACAGCACAAGGGGTCTTTCAGGCTGAGGAGAATGGAGATGGAGCTTCGAGAGAGGATCCCCTTATTCTAGCAAATTAAATGTCAACATCTTTATATTTCACTCCGACAAACACAGAATAGTTAGGAGCCCTAAAGAAAATTATGCTTTTGAATGCATGTCGTCTCATAACCTCAATAGTCAATTTAGACTGAAGTATTGCAAGTCTGGAACATTGATATGTGCCATTGTTCAACGCTATGTACTCAAGTAAATATTGCTCAAGTTTCCTCATTGTGATTTCATACCAGATAAGACGGGTAAGAACAATATCGGTACACCAAGTGTCATTATCTTTTTATACATAGGAGACTAGAATCTCCTTCAACAAAATCTATGTACATCTGAAGGAAAAATACAACTCTATATAGCCAAGTTATGCTCTTCATTAGCAAGGTGATACATACTGGATTCAGGCATCATTCTCTCTGCGAGATGCTTCCCATAGTCGACGCTCAATCCCTAGTTTCCTCAACTCTGTTATCCCTTGGTCAACTGAGCATAGGGCATCAAAATAAACTCTTACAAGCAAGCAACAAAACAAATCTCAAGAACTTAAAGAAGTGTCGGAACCTTTACTACTTATATGGCGTTGAGAATTACAGTAATTCTTCATTCTACAATTTATATTTTAGGTCACTAACATCATGGAAGGCCGAAACAACTGACTCATCTTATTTATATCGTCTTTTATTTCACTTTGAGCGTCATCTTTGACCACAAGTATACGTAAACATAATGTCAAATTTGTCGCACTTCATCCCTCTTATGGGCTGGGGTACCGTTGTTAATTTATTAAAAATAACTACTTTCATCTCATCTTCTTTAACAAAATTATAGTTTTGTATATGAAAATAGCGGTCAAATTTGACCATCATTGTCAAAGAGAGATTGATAACTTGGTCTAGTGAAACTTAAATCCATACAGGAATAGTCCCACTAGGGATTTTGATGGAATGAAGTGAAGGGATACAAAATTTCTTGTTTGGTTAGCAAATAAAATTGGATTAAAATGAAGGGAGAGGGAAATTGATGGAAATCCTTCTAATTCAAATATAGGAAAGATTAGAAGGAGAACTCCTCCACCCATTCCTCCTCCCCAGCTCCCCTCCGTCCCGTTCCCCTCCCTTCCCTACTACACTTTTTTTGAGTCCTCATTAATGCAAGGGGGGTTCGGACTCCACCGAGATTGGGGGAATTGCCCTAGCTGTTCTCCATGGGGCCACTAGAAGACAAATTTACGGGCAACAAAAGGGCAATTTGGATGTACTACACATACTTGCTCGCGGAAGAGCCAATTTTGACCGGAACAACAAAGCTGTGAAGAAAATTGTAGTATTACCATCAATAGCATCATGAGAAGTTGGTGAGTGTTTGCTTCGACCAATCCAAAACTGAAGCCTTTCTTTAGCGATATCCTTTTCTATACCAAGGTTTAGAGCTCGTCTCCAAAAATATGTCAGCCATGCCTGTTTGTCAAGCAGAACAACTTCAATTAGGCATCAGAGGAAAACGGTGCTAGGAACTGAAGCTACTTGAGCCTGTTTAAGAAAAACTACGAAGCCTGATTGCTGATCTGTGCACTTTCATATCCAAACATATATACGAAGCTTTAAATATGAAAGAAAGACCATCAAGCTTGAAATGGAAACTAGGAACTAGGAAGTTCATTCACAGACACCTGAAAATGGAAACTAGGAAGATTATTTGTGGATAGAGGGAGTACCACTTTTTGGATACCTAGTTTAAAAGGGAAGCCGACGTAAAGTTGCAAAATGAGACTTGGGATAGAGAAAAGGGAGAGAATTCCTACCAAATCTCTCCAACCTGGGAGAAGAGGATAAGGAACATGGTTCTCCCAATTCTTTCCCTTCCTTTCCCCACCCTCTCCTTGCCTCCATTTCCCCTCCCAAACAGAGGTTAAGCTACTCCCACCTTCTAATGTTGTCTAAACGAAATATAAAAAGGGAAAAACAAAGTGAAGAGACAAAAAAAAAGAAATAAACAAATTGACAGACCTCCTTGAAAAGAACATCTTCTGATTCCTCCGGATTTAGCTCTGCCAACAACGGAAGACAAAAACAAAAATTTGAAGAGATCTTTAGGATGTGCTAAACTAGAATATAAAGAATAATTATGCAGGACATTTTCGAACTGAAAAAAAAAAAGGAAAGGAGACCCTCTCACTTGTTCGAAGAATCTCCAGGACTAACAGAAATAGGAAAAGGTTTCAGTGAAGTTATAGGGCAAAAAAAAAATCAATGCAAGTCTTATTATTCTGAAACAATTAGCAACAATAGTTATCTAGTTTCAGTTGCTAATTATAATCCACTCATGTCTGGTTTCAAACCATAACTTCGTAGCAGAAGAGAATACGTTCAAATTTTTTCTTGTAAGCATATAGTAAAAGCATTACCCCAATGCCTGAGCTAATGCAAATAGCAACAAAGACAGTATCTCTTGAAAAGTAAGTAATGCAAATGTTTTAAATCTTATAAGCAATAAAGAGTGTGTTATATATTCAAGCTTGAAGTGAAGCTGGAGGTGAGCTCTAACAATAGATATTATCTTGCATTCATGCCGGTGTACAGTTGTCCAAATGTTTTCCCTTCATAAGAGCTCAAATGAGTCTTTAAGAATTAAAATAATTGATAGTATTACTCATACTAACAAATTCCACAGTTAAACGTGTATGTGCTTACTGAGGAGCAGTCGAACGTTCTAGAAAGTATCTCATGGCCCATATGAGTGAGGTCAAAGTGCACAGAAAAGATCCATGCTGTTATGTGGGGTCAGTACACAGCCTATAAGCTGCCATTAGAATTCACCTTCAGTCTTAATCCGTGAGACTGGGGTGTTAAACTCTAACTATCCAATTAGATAATAAAAGAGGAGCGCAATACCAATGGCTTCCATATACTTTGCCTCCACTGGCGATTTGAAATCTGCAAACAAATGAGATAAAGACACATGTATCAACCCTATAATAATAACTATAAAATAGAGTAGCATACATATTCCCAATGCTTTTAAAACCACCTATTAGCATACTCAATGAAAAAGGCAAGTTAAAGGTACAACACACAAATCACAATTAGCAGCAATATGTATGTTGTTGAATAATGATGATGACATAATTAATGTTTAAAAGTTCAAACAAAGAATAATCTTCCTGTGCCAAACCAGTCTAATGAACCTACGTGGAAGTTGGAACCCTTACTACCAAAGTTCTCCCACATTATAAATTCATAGATACAAGAGGCCCTGTTGGATTAGACAAAATTACTTAGCAAAACAGGATTCAGAAGTGGCATGCCATTCGTTGAGTAGTTTTTTTTTTTAAAAAAAAAAATTATTGTACAACTTCGTTGCGTTTTTTAAGTCAAAGAGTCAAGACATACAACTTAAGTGGTGTGCCTTAGTAAACACTTCACGTAAAGGGAGGGGGTAACCTCATTTCGGTAAATAAGCTTTACCCAACTCCATTTTCAAACAATTTTTTTTAAAAAAAAAAAAAATCCTCAATCTAAGACTATATGTGTCTTCTAGAGAGTATTATTATTATATTTATGCCAACCATCGTAACTTGTAACACATGAACACAAGTAAACATCAAATAGTGTCATATAATGAGAGAAACTTACAGTGGAATCTGATGGCTACATACTAATAAGCCAAATCTAGCACATGCACTATAAACTTCCTAGCCACTAAGCCAAATAGATTCTTACTTCATGCATCAATTATAAGCACTCTAAAATTATGCTCAAATTTTATAGGTCTTGACCGTGATCTTTCAAAGCTCCTGTCCACGAGAGTCAAATTTTATAGGCCTGCTTAATATACCCCTACACAGTTTCATTTCCAATCGAACCAAAGATCTTATATTTACTGTTCCCGCCTTCTATTTTAGTGTCGTAGTTGACAGTCAAGGCATTTTTAATCAAGAGTCTACCAAAAACAGCCTGCGTAATTTGTGATCGCTAGGGTCTCCATTGAGGCACTGGTGTATTGCTGTACAAGATTAACCTATAAATTTTTCAATGCACCTACTACAGGTCGTGAATATAATCATTCGAGGATTTCGCCATTGCAAACTCTAATCAATGAGCATTGTTGTGAAACCAGTTACCAGTTTCTTGAGTTATTCATCAGAACCCCTTTATAATCGCCTACTTAAATGACAAGCCTATACCATCTAGTCCACCTAAGGATTAGGATGACGATCGTTGAGTGAAAATATAATTTTGATCTTCCTACAACTAGACAGCTGAAATAAGCGAGTAGAACTTCAGGTTTTAATCTATTTCTCCTCAAAGCGCAAGCTTTCCTAAAAGACAAAAGGCCTTCGAGTGCTATTTAAGCAACATAATGTCACAAACACATGTGAGACAAAGTGCTTTTCAGCTATATAATAAACACCTGAGATGGAAGATCTGGAAGAATTTGTTCGTCGATGTTGGGCAAACGCATAAGAAATACATTCTTCGACCTACAAAGAGCCAAAAATTAGCATTACAACAGCAATAAAATTATCCCAGTGTCCCGAAAGCTCTAGCTATGGCAAGGGTAAGGCCAATTGGATGTACGGATTGTACGCAATCATAACCCAAAAGTTGAAAACAGAGAGAGGCTGTTTCGGATGACCTATAATGTAGACCGCGTAAAGAATAATATTGAATGACTGCTACTTGACGAAAGAATCAGTTCACAGTTACCTAAACAATTTGCTTCATTTAATCATAGCCGAAGAATAGCAGACATATAGCTCCATCAAAAATGGAGAATGGCCAAAACTTATAATTGTAAGTAAAAGAGGTGTAGAAGAACAGTAGTTATATCGGTAAGAAGAAGATGAAGACAAAGATGAATTAGAAATGACTTCATAACAGGGGAAGAAAACAACACGTCTACAAGAAAATCAACAGCAGTAAACATCAAATATGAGGAACCTGTAACGAAGCAAGCTCCTTCAACCCCATCTCAACTGAAAGCATACTATCAATGTTTGCCTCCCCATTCAAATCATTCAAGTCCTGGAAAAGTCTGCCTTTATTCTCAGGGTCTTCATTGTCTACTAAACAATAAGTGACAACAACAAAGTAGGAATAAGGCAAATAAATCTTGAATGGGTAACTAAAGAAATTTCATAGAATTAGTAGATACAAAAACTACGGAGAACCTTGTTTGTCCCAGCTTTCCTCCTTAGCCTTTTGCCCGGATGAAATGACAACTTCAAAAGGAAGGGGAGCCAATGAGGACCAATACTCATATTTAGATGTGGCAATGTCTGCACAAATGCCTGCCAAACAGTATGAAGCAGTGAGATGGCAAGACTTTATAGTTTATACTAATGGCTATATTGACACCAGGGGAGAAAAGATGAGGAATTTTATGAAAATATCACAAATAGGGATAAAAAAACATTTTTTGATGTCACATATTATCAAGATGTTTCAGTGAAACACGTCTTTCTCTAAAATCCAGACACACATGAAAAGTCACTGAACAGTTTAATTCAAACTAACAGCAATAAAAATGAGAAATCTCTTGAAAATATGTGAGAGAGCAGATCTGGAGTAAATGAATACATTACCAAGCTGTGCAGCCAAGCCCCAGTAACGTGCAAGCCAGCATCTCTTAAGGACAACTTCCTCCTGTCACGTTGTTGTATCAGCAAAGTTATTTATCAGTGATACATTACTAATTTAACATTTATTGTCAGAGCAGACCTTCTCTTTCTGGGTCAAGATCATTCTTCCAGTCATAGAACGGAAACTTTTAACTTCATTTTCAGCTCTCTGCAGCCGTGCTGCAGCTGCTTCAACTTCATGTTTTGCATTCTGTTGCAAGCAAAGTAAAAAAGATGATATACACGTAAAATAGCACTAACCAAAGGAGAAAACAAGCACATAGTGGCAACTTCAATGTTTTCTAAATACAATGTAGTCACTAGAAAACTGCACCTTGGCTTCAGATTGAAGGTTAGCAATCTCCATATTAACTCCAGCTTTTGATTGTTTTTCTTCTCTTAGAGCAACCTGTAATTGTGGAGCTTTCCATTTACACATGCACAGGAAAAGAAGCACAAAAAGGGAAAAAAAAGGGTTATCCCCCACCCTTATCCAAAATTAGGATCAACTCATCAACCCACTAGAAACTTTTGAGTACTGATTGAACATAACCAGGCACGTGAAAGAACAGGAGGGAAAAGGAATGTGTAAGTGATATAACAAATTCTGTAGCACCTCTTTTTGGCGTAATGCTGCTTCTTTTCTGCAGAAGATCATCAAGTGAGAGTGTCAGACGATCAAATTGAAAACTCAAACCAAAATTCCCACACCATGGCAACAGAATGTAGCATGCTACCTGCTCAGCAACTTAGCTTCTAATGAGACACCTTCACCAAGAGCAGCAACCTAAGATAAAAATAAAAAACATTAATAATATTCTTTATCACATTTGACTGTCCAACTCAGTAGCTTCTTGGTAATCAGGCTTGTTATTTTAAACGCCATGGAAGTGTAATACACAAACTTTACAATAAACAGCAACTAGCAGATCACAAGGTTACGATCAAATGTCAATAGCCTGTAGATGCGACAATCAAATGCCAGAAAACTAGTATCCCAGAGAAGAAAACAAATTGAGGAAAAAGAATCATGAACTGGTTGGTACGCCATATGAAAGCCAATAACGACATCACTTAAGAACACTTTTGTAGAAGTAATATTTATAGTTAACTCAAAGAGGTTTCGAGCATCATAACTGTAATAGACGCAGTTCAATGATTGCAGCAAAACAAACATGTAACAAAACATCGCAGAAGTAACATACATGGTGGATTCAGAGGTTTTGAGGTATCATAACTATACTAAATGACAGTTCCATAGATGCAGCAAAACAAACATGACTAAGAGGAAAAGAAATGCAAGAATTAAACCAATAACATTATTAGCTAATGGATAGATACACTGGGATGTTTAGTGGAGAGATTTACTAGATGTACGAAAATGTCCAGAAAAAGAGGTCAACAATTATCACCTTCTATCAAGCATGACAAAGCACGGACAAGATAAACAACGTGGATTGATTAACTCACACAAGGAAATGGTAATTTTTTGGGGGAAAAGGAGAAAAACCTGTTTCTCAAGCTCTTTAACTCTAGCCTCCACTTGCTTACATCTCTCTTCTTCAGCTCTAAGCTACAAAAGGGGAAATTTTTCTCTAAGTGAAAAGCAAAGGAGAAGGTATGATCAGACTGACCAGAGTGAAAACCAATAAGGAAGAACCTTTCCGAGTATGTTGTTGTTATCCTCTTGAAGCATATCAAGCTGCAACAGAACATATTTCAGTTGGACCAAAGTATTTAGTAGGATGCAGGTACGCCCTCTGATAGCGTCGAATAGAGTCGAGTCAATTAAGTGTTNAATTCTAGTTTTTAGCGACCTAGTATATTGCTTACCACCCTCTGACTCTTGAATGTAGACCTATGAAAAACGAATTTGAGCATAACTGATTTCAAAAATGGGCAACGTACTTCATCACGCAGAGCAGAAGACTCCTGTTGATGAACTGCATCTTTTGAATCACTTCGGGCTTTGTCTGCAAAGAATCTGCATGTTGCTTCAACTAATCATACTCATGTTATTGCAAACAGTTGAATAAACAACCAAGCTTTGAGAATCTCACTGCGCAAATGCATAATCAAGACCTTAAAAAAAGGTGCAAAATGGCGTATGCAGTGTCACATGCAACTGCTCTGCGACTTATAAGAGATATTAACAGTATGCGCCAATTATGTGGCAATTAAATTGTGCTGGAGCGTCAACTGCTGCAAGAATCTTTCAAAGGAACCCTACCAAGCTTGGTGAAGGTATGAATTGGAATATCTTCTCTACACATGTTATTGGGGACTTAGTTAGGGTTCCATTACTAGTTATGGTGGACAACATGGTGCACTCTAGGACATTTTAGTAGTAAATTAGCCCTCTCACATCCCAATATTCAACGCCTTAGTTTGACCGTCATAGAGGCTATGGAAAGAGAAATGCGGTACGATCAACATCTTCCTTAATTAGGTAGTAGAGATGCAAGTTCAGACTTCACAGAGTTATAAGTTCCTATTTTGGATGTGATGTCATCTGTATTATGCAT
The DNA here is from genome assembly GCA_001412135.1 of Silene latifolia subsp. alba. Taxonomy (NCBI): domain Eukaryota; kingdom Viridiplantae; phylum Streptophyta; class Magnoliopsida; order Caryophyllales; family Caryophyllaceae; genus Silene; species Silene latifolia. Next base: position 11,481 of record LHUT01004456.1, read on the forward strand.
AGAATAACTAGCGTCATGCAGGAACTGTACAGAATACTTTTGGTAACAAAAATGATGGCATGTCAGGAAGGATGTTAGTTGGAACATGATTTTGCAAGCTTTAACTGCTAGGCTTAAAATCACAAATTTTCTTTTAGACAGTTCTTCAAAACAGACTTCCCGCTAAAGATTGGTAGCTCGGAGAAATGATTACTGGCCCAACTTTGACGAGCGATCACCAAATCACTAAAAAAAATGAACAAACATGAACCAACTCTTCAAGCAAATGCAACATAACATCCGGAGCATTCCCTCCTCAGAAATACTTTCCTTATTTTATACGTAAAAAAATTAAGAAACCTGAGTAAAACTATGATAGTTGTGGTTTTGTTATTTTCTTGCGCCTATAATCGTATTCCTCCTTGAGGTGCAAAAGAAACAACAAAAGCCACAAGTCTTGATATATATCTAAAATCTAAATCGAGAGGAGTAACATATTGCACGAGTTGTAGTCCAATTATTAACTGTATAAGGTAAGTATGAAAATGGTCATTCAGACAGCTTGACAAGAATATAGTCCGGAACCAAACTCATTGATTAATAAAAACAAAAGGAAACAGTAAAAATGATGATAATGCTACTAGTTTAGTCAGTACCTTTGAGCAGGATGTTTCTGCTTATAAATAGGGGAATCCAAGGAGGGCAGAGAAGTCTGGGTTTTCAACGGCAACGGCTGCGGTGGCACACCACCTCCAGTTCGCACGGAAACGGTAGATCTTCCATTTGAGATTGCTCTTCCTGGCGGTCGCGTCTCGTCCACTGACTTTCTCCCTGACTGTACACATCATCAATACACTACTCACTCATTCACTCGCTCAATCTTTTACTCCATTTCAGAAATAATACTCCTAATAGATTGAAACCGTCCACAATTTGTTCAATGAGCTTTGAGTATCACCCTGAAGTATCAAATCCTCACTTCTTACGACATACTCCGTAAATCGTTTGTTCAATGAGTTTTCTATAAGACGGTCTGACCACTTGACAAACTATTTAAGGTTGTTTTCTCAACTAAAAACATCACTAAGACTGTAGTTAGTTCGAGTTGGAATTTTGCATAAGACAGACGGTCTCACACCATGACGGATTGTTCTGATATGAATTTTCAATTATTTTTTAACGATGAAATCAAACAATGCACCAAGATCACATAGCTCCACAAACACAAAAACCGACAACAATGGCGAAGTTTTAGAGAGAGAGAGAGAGAGAGATAGAACTAACAGCAGGAGAAGGAGATCTAGCAGTAGTAAATCCAGACTTAAGAGTAGCAGGAGGCTTGGTGATCAAATGCTTGGACAATGCAGGTCGACGGAACCCTAGATCCACAACAGCAACTCCATCATCATCCTCATCGTCGTCGGTGGTCTGAGAAGCCATAACCTGAGCAAGACGGTGAGCGGCGGCCTTAGCAGCGAAGTTCTGAGTGCGCTTGATGTTGGAAATGCCGGCGACGGGAGACGCGGTAGGGGATTCGGCGAATGCGGCGGAGGAAGTGCGGACATGGCGGACATTGGTGGTGGTGGTTGGTTCGGAAGTCCACCGTCGTGCGGTGTAGATCGGACTAGCCGTACGTTGTTTAGTGGTGGTTTCCATTGTTAACTTAAATCTACTAACTAACTGTATTTAGGTTGGCGGGTGTGAATAAGAAGCTAGATTATTGTGGAAGGGAAATAAATGTCGTCAATAATGAGGAGTGTCTCTCTTTGTACATGACTACAATGGGACAACAGCCTACAGGAGTAGATCACGAAAAGGAAAGGGTAACACAAAATCTCATTGAAGACGGTCATATCCGTCAAAAGCTTGTGACCGATACCATTTTCTCTCATAAAATACTCATGAGAGGTGAGTGGGAAGCACATGGGAGGTGTCCCACCTTATCCCCTCTCCTTTTTTGTGAGAGGTCTAGCCCGTCACAAGCAAGACGCTTTGGAAGGGTAATTACACTACTACTATACCTCCACAATTAATAAACTACTGGTTTTAAACCTGTAAATTTCACATGCTCTTTTATATTATAAGATGAATAGAATCAGCTAATATATGTTACCACTAAAAATAGAATTATAATCGCTAAAATAATTCTTATAAATATAAAATGGAACAAATTAAAATGGTTACGTGTACAATCTTAATACCTGTGGACATGGCTCACCTGCGACGCCCAGCCGATCTGTGGGCATTGCAGCGGTCTTTTTGAAAGTCACACTCGGCGGCGTAAAAATGCTTTCAACCAGATCATTTTAGATCGGCCGGTTTCGTCTCGGCAAGGATCTCGAAACGATGCAAGAGATGTTCGGAGTCGCCACCAAGCATTTGTGGGATGCTTGGAACCCGTTCGAATCCACTTTGGTCAACCAAGGCAAAAAGCGGTGTTTGACATATGTACTAAAGATAAGGAATCGTCCCTCTTTAGCATCCTATCTCTAGAATGACTCTCGTACGCCCTGGATAAGGTCGTCCACTATCCAAAGTTTCTGAGTAAGAGGTGAAGGTACGTATTGGGAAGCCCTTTAATCGGACACACAATCCTGCCCGCGGTAGCGGCCTCTACTGATCGATCTTGGTTGGTTAAATGCAAAAGTTGATAAAACGGGTAAATGCATGAATGCGCGAGATC
>LHUT01004458.1:0-16886 GCA_001412135.1 Silene latifolia subsp. alba
TGTGAATAAGTAATGAGTAGGCGGTTTAACATAAACAAATTATAATAAGGGTCATTTTTTTGGTTTTTTATTTAAGAATAATGTATATTGGATAATTTTAATATTGGACTTTTTTTTTGCATTGATTTAAATGAAAAGCTTACCATTTTTTTTTCAATTTGTCAATATTAGAAAATGGGTATGAATTTNNTGTATGAACTTGTCTAAATTGAGCTAATAGGAACTGAACTTAACTTAATTTATAAAAGCTGAACTGAACTTATAGAAACTGAACTAAACTTAGAAGAACTGAACTGAACTTATAGAAATTAAACTGAACTTAAAGAGACTGACTTTAAGTGCAAAAGAACAGGGTCTCTTTGCAACTCGTAAGCTGTAAGTGTACTTTGAGACACATGAATTATGTTAGTGGTTATTGTTTATGTTTAATACATGGGAGTCTAATCTTGCTATACCCGTGAAAAGAAACCCTACAGAAGTTACCAAAATTTTGCATTTTGGTTGTTTTTTAACCGTGGTTAAATATTTGGAGAGGGACTAATGACAAAGACTAACGTCCTTCCGGCAGAAATTACGTCGCCGTCAAACCTTGCCGTTTACCCCAAGTGATTTTCTCATAAATGTCATAATAAAACATTGGACTACGTCATTTGTCCCCTTTATAAAAAAATGCATATAGTAATTTTCTTGATTTTGTATGCCTTTCGTTTTTAACAAATCGGAAATTCTTGTATCTTTTTTATACAATAAAACGAGTTAAATAGAAATATGAGACAAAAAACAAAGTGTCTAGTGAGCGACAAAAGTTTATCCCATTTTATCTATGTAGGGTAAAATTTTACCCGCTTTACACTTACCAAGTTATGATAAAAATAGTCGTTTTAAGGGAGATAAAATGTTACAGTAATAAATTTGTTGCAATGTACGTTTCGGTGGTACTTCGTATTACTCCCTCCATTTTTCTATTTTCACCCCATTTTTCTATTATATGTATAATTTAATGAGATGGAGTGAAAATAGGAAAATGGAGGGAGTATATTTTACTAAGACATAGACAGCTCAACTTTAAGTTTTGAGGTGAGGACATCATAGCAACGAGTCCAACGACAGCGTTTTGCGGGCCTACTTTGGATGTTACATCATACATGATCAGCTTGGGCTTGGGCTTGGGCTGGTAACTGGCCCAAAAAGTGAAAGTAAAGCTAAAGGACAAAAAGGGGCACCCATTTAATAATGTGTTGAACACTATTTTTTAAGTAAAGATCCACTTCATCTATTGAAGTTTGCTTATTAATTTAATTATGTGGCATGAAACATGTAAGGTGAGGCTAAAATCTAGTTCTTTTATAGACTAAAAAGATTAAAATTAAACTTAACTAAATTAAATTTAATTTAATTTTTACCGCTTGATTTGGATAACACTATACTAAATTGAAGAGTAAAACTAAACTAAAATTTTAAGTTCAAATAAACATAACCAAGTAACCAACTTTGTAAGTGGATAAAAATCCAACCACTTTTTTGTCAAAGATACAACAAACTACTCCTTAGAAGTTGATATATATCCATAGTGAATCAATTAACAACAATTATTATCATCATAAGTTCGTGTTACTCACAAACTAATTATTACTAGTAACTTTTACACAAGAAACTTCCTTTAATTTTTTTTTCTTTCACGAGGAGATATAAAGTCAGTATTGAACAAATTGAAGAAAATTAATCACTTGTCAACTTAAAATTTTTTGACTTTAACCATTAAATAATACGATCTTTTATTACAACCATTTGTTTACTCGTATTTTTTTATTAGAATATTGTTCAAGAATATAAAAAATAAACAAATGAGTCCAATAGAACGAATATAGTTTATAATCATCACAACAAAAAATGCCACTCAAAATCTTGTTATTTTGATGAAAATTTGAGGAAGAAGCCAAAGAGAATGTAGATTGACTTGGAAAAATGGCAAACAACGAGATGGCTCACAACTGGCAGGTCAAACTAAACCAAAAACCACATGCCGCAACCAAACAAGCCGCTAATGCTAATATTAACTTCTCATACGGAGTACTATGTAATTAAGCAGCTCAAGTTGTAGTTGTACTACACTTTTTTTGAGCCGTGTTGGACCCACTTCCAGCCTGTTCCTACCTTCTTTTCACTCTCCTATTTTCACCCCTTCGTTTACATTTTACCTTTAATAATCACTCACAAAGTCACATATCAAAAGAAATACAATCCGTCTCATTATAAACGGACATTATTCGTTTAAAGTTGTAAATAGATAGTAACCCTTTCACAAAATGCAAGTGGGAGGGTAAGTGGGTCCATTTCTCACCCACTTGCACTATCCACTATCATTTTGTGAGAGAGACACTATCCGTCTACACCTTTAGACGGCTAATGTCCGGCTAAAAAGAAAATTTGTCAAATAATGTAGCGTCGTCTAATTAGACTTGACAAAACTTACCCGATCCGAATCCGAATTGACAACCCAATCCTGAAATAACTCAACTGACCTGACACGAACTCTTGCAAACCTGAATAAACCAGGCCAGAATTGAACCAACCTAAACCCGAAATTAACCCGTTCACCAGGTCTAAATCTAATTAGGAGTAGCTATTATTTTTCATTAACTATATTCTTACGTCACCAACTCACAATTCACCCAAATGAATTTACCTTTATTATTTTAGACACCCAAAACGATATTTTAAAATAATGGTCAAAAATAAAATATTTGTTGTTTTGGGTCATTTTGAAAATATTTGTTAAAATGGTGTCCATGTAGGCTCGGATTTTCACCTAAAATACGGAACAAACACGCCATTGTCAGTGACGTGTTTTATGAAGGAAACACGTCATTAGCATTGGCGTGTCTTTACAGTTTTTTCCCAACTGACAGACTCCCATTAACTTAAAAAAACAAAAAAAAAATTATACATAGACACGCCATTGGGAGTAGCGTGTTTCCTCCCCAAAACCCGCCATGGCGTGTTTCCTTTAGTCCATTTTATAAAAGTTTTTTACCTACTGTAAACACGCCATTAGTAATGACGTGTATGTTCCGTGTTTCAGGTTTTGAAAACCCGAGCCTACGTAAACACCATTTTGATAAATATTTTCTAAATCGACCTAAAACGACAAATACTTTATTTTGAACATTATTTTAAAAACGGATTCCATTTTTTACCTATAAAACATAAAGAAAAATAAACGAATAAAAAATACATTTCTCTCTCCTGTCCTGGAATCACAAAACAAAACGGAGCCGACACTCTTTCACCAAACCGTAGTTACTCCATCTCTCTCTCTTTCTCTCCCTCTTCTTCTGCTGCTTCTCTCCACTCTCTCCTTCTACAAACATACCCAAAATAAAACCACAAATCTCAGTTTCTCTCTCCTAAAAAACTCTTGAACCATCCCACATTTAGTAAAGAGCCGCCATGGGTGTTCTTCACTTCTATGGCTTCTTCTTTCTCTCACTTATTCTTTCCGTATCATCATCCTCATCGCCGAGTCAAATCAGCTCTAACTCAGTCCTCGTGGCGTTGCTCGACTCACATTACACCGAGTTAGCTGAGTTGGTGGAGAAAGCCTTACTTTTACACAAGCTGGAAGAGGTGGTTGGAAGTAATAACATCACTATTTTCGCACCTAGAAACGACGCATTGGAGCGCGACTTAGACCCCGAGTTCAAGCGATTCTTACTCGAACCCGGGAATTTAAAGTCGCTACAGACTCTCCTTCTGTTTCACGTCATACCCGCTCGAATTGACTCGGAACAATGGCCGAGTCATCGACACCACGCTACCTTATCTAACCAAAAGGTTAGATTGAAGCGAGGTGGTAAAATAAATACGATTGATCTAGCTCAGGTAATCCGGCCTAACGATGTCGTTAGGCCGGATGGAGTAATACATGGGATAGAGCGGGTGTTAATTCCGCAGTCGGTTCAAGAAGACTTCAACCGACGGCGGAATCTCCGCTCTATCTCTGCGGTGCTCCCAGAGGGTGCACCGCAAGTGGACCCGAGGACAAATAAACTAGTAAAGAAAAATAATAATAAATTATTGTCCTCCGGTCCACCTTCTCCACCTGGGTATCCGCCGTCTATGTCTATTTACCAGGCAATGGCGCCCGGACCGGGTTTGGCCCCTGCTCCAGCTCCTGGGCCGGGCGGCCCACACCACCATTTTGACGGCGAGGCTCAGGTGAAGGATTTCATCCATACACTGCTCCATTACGGTGGATACAACGAGCTTGCTGACATTTTAGTTAACTTAACTTCGCTAGCTACGGAAATGGGGAAGTTGGTTTCGGAAGGGTACGTAATTACGGTATTAGCCCCGAATGACGAAGCTATGTCGAGGTTGAATACGGACCAGTTATCCGAACCTGGTGCTCCGGAGCAGATTGTGTATTATCATGTGATTCCGGAGTACCAAACCGAGGAGAGTATGTATAATGCTGTTCGTAGGTTCGGGAAGGTTAGGTATGATACTTTGAGATTGCCTCATAAGTTGACAGCTGAGGAAGCTGATGGTTCGGTTCGGTTTGGGTCGGGTGATGGTTCGGCGTATTTGTTTGATCCGGATATTTATACTGACGGGAGGATTTCGGTTCAAGGGATTGATGGTGTTTTGTTTCCTATTGAGGAAAAAGATACTGTTGATGGTGATAAATTATCGACTCGGTCCGCGAAAATTGTCACAAAACAAAGAAGAGGTATGTTAATTCATGTTAATTAGTAATTTATTTTGTTTAATTTTCATGTTTTTGATTAATTGTTTTGATTGGAATTATGTCTAATTTTGTGAAATTTGGTGGAATGTTGTAATTAGATAGCTTTGTTGTCTGAATTAATTAATTAATTAATTATAGCACAATTTCTTGTTTAAGACGGTTCTGAGTTAAGATGGCACTCACAACTGATTTAATTAAGATAAAAGTATAGACGGTTTTAAGCTAGACTTAATGGAATTATAGCTAGTTATTCCATATAATTGGCCTAAACGAAGATGTAAACGAGTTTGGATTTGGTCATTTCGGGTTTGGGGTCGATAAAGGGATGACAAGGTGGGATTTTGTGTTTGTTTAGTGGTTTGGTAAAGTAAGGTGCGCTTTATGGGCAATGATCATGAGGAAATACGCGTAATGCGAAGGGGGCGGTGGTTATACAATTGTTTTTTTAACAGTTAGATTTGGATTGATTGCTGGTTTTGTAAGAAATTGGACACCTTCTCTTGAGTGAAATTAGTGAGCTGTTATTATGGTTGTGTATGAGCTATTATGATCATCATCCAGGTGTTATTCAGACTCGATTATTTTATGAGTCGTCAAAACGGTTATTCTCAACTGGTGTTTGACCCACATCTAAGGTAATATGAAAAGTCCGAGTAACATCGTCCTAAAGAGTCTTCTCTTCTGTTGAGCTCTAACACCGCTTAATTCTCATGGAATCAAACTTGAGACTTCTGATTAAGCTAGATAAGTCCGTCAACAGTTAATTTAAATGCTCATGGGTAATAAGTTTGATTAGAGTTGAGTTTTCTAAGTTCGACTTAAAGAACGTGCATTTGTATTGACTTAGCTTGTCTCTTAGTGTCTGTATCGTGGAAGAGTAGCACTACGACAACAAAATTTCGGCCTAAGATGACATCAATAATACCATAAAGGGCTGGCAATATTTGTTGGTTGTAAACAGTTGGCTGCTGAAAACTGTATTTGGGATTGTTAGTGAGGTGTTTATAGTGGAAGAAAGCACTATAACTTGGGATAAAGACTTGTACTAAAAGTTAAGCCACTAATTCTTAGTATGTCTAATTATGTTCATTGACAAATCTTCCCTTCGTTTAAAGGACACAACGTTGTTGACAAATTTACCCTTGACGGTCATTTCACCTTAACTGATTTATCACAATGTGCCGAATGTGGTATCACGGACCATTTATCGTTATGTTGTAAAAGAGGTGGATTGTCAAGTGGTATTTGGGGGGAAACAGCTAAGTTTCCAGCTGTTGTTTTAATGATGACGGTTTGTCCTTTTTTATAGTTCACAAGAAAGTATTTTGCTCTGATATTGTTGGACAACAATACAAAATTTGTTACATATGAGATGTATACTAGGAGAATAGCAGTACATGTTTCAGTTGTCTTTTGGTTGTAGACAATTATCGATGCCCCATGAGTTTTCGGATTTTGGATATTTGGCGTGTTATATAGTAAAGACGCTAATATCAGTTAGAATTTAGAACAAATAACGAGTTTAAAAATGAACACCATGCTATTAAATTTCTGAACTTGTCACTGTGCAAATTATTTAGTTAGGCAGAACCAACTGCGTTTTTCACGTTTTATGATATCTGAATATGATCAATAGAATTTTTCGTACGAACGTAGAAATTTTTTCCGCCTGGTTGATTTTGGTTAGTCATGAACTGATTGTTTATCATGAAGATGCTTGTCTCCGTTGTGAAGTTATGTTTGGATGTATTTCTAAGAATGTTTGGATGATAAACAGGGAAATTGCTGGAAACAACATGCTGGATGCTAGGCTCAATGGGAAGGCGCTTTTGCCAGTGAGTGAATCGCCTCGCAATTGCTGGCTGACAGTAGGCATCTCAGAAAACCGTAAGGTTCACACTCTTCCCTCTTTTTCTCATCACCTCATGCTTGAAGTTTTATTCTTTTCCTTCCTACTGTTTCTTCCTTTCAGTTGACNTTTTTGACTTTTTTTTTTTAGTTTACTTTGTTGCATTACTTCACTCCAGAAACTCTTAGCACCCTAGGTACAAATCTCAGTTCCGCAACTTTTTACAAACAAGCGCTATCATAATTTCTACAAGTTAATCGTCAATAAAACAATATTCTTAACACATATTTTTATTTTTCATGCAGATGTAAAATCGTGGGAGAAAGTGAACAGCTTAAGATGATGATGTTAATACATTTTTCTTCTTTTATTTTTTATTTTATTTGGTGGAGCAAATCTTTACAATATAAAAAGGGGGAGCCTAGGAGATTTGCAATATATTCCCTTAAGTACGGATACCATTCGTCTTAAGGGAGACTTATCGATGTTCCGACGCTATCACAGTGAAGGTTCCTGCATAGCTCCCCCACCCAGAAGAAGAGAGAGGCAAGCTGCTGTAGAGTTATTATATAAATATATATACAGTTAATTACTTTTTTTTTTTTTTTTTTGTCGGTGGTGGTGGGGTGGAATTAATTTTGTGTGATTGGAAGTAGTGGTGGGTGAGGGGCAAAGTTGTCATTTCACATTGAGCAATCTTTGGTCTAACCTACCCTTCTTCCATAATAAACAATTTGGAAACACATTGTTGTGCTTTTCAATAAATTGATTCTTTGGTGTTGATATTTGTTAATAATATACTTACATTACTTCTCAATTTTGTTTATTCATTATGTTCAGAAAATGTGAGTGTTAATTAAGATCATTATACGCTGCAACTGGTTTTTAATAATAGTTTCTACCATTAAAGTTGGTTGGTGTGAGTGGTAAATGCCGTCTCTCAAGTACGGTGTCTCTTGTATACCATTCGGTTTTTCCGTTTCCTCTTCTCTCCATTTTCTCTGATGTCTTTTTAATGGTCTAGATCAATTTTATTCTTCGACAATCTAATGGGCTCAATGAAAAGTTAGTTGTGCTTTTGCTAGTTCATGGGTTTCTAGTGACCCTCAGTTTGTTAGGTAACAGGTATGTATGTTTCTGAACTTTTTCTCGTCTATAATAGTACACCGTTGTTTAAAAAAAGAAGGAAATGTAGAGATCCAAATTCGAGTTCTTAAACCCTAAATTAGTTCGGATTTGAGCTGAGTAGAGTAGGATCACTAGAACGGTAAGCTCTTTTATGAGTTTTAACACTACTTCATTCATCGAGATTGCATCCGAAACCTCTGACAGTTGAAGATATTATAAATATCTCATTTCTTTGGTCATATGTCATTGTCCTGCATGGTACGACTTACCAGTAGTTGGCATGTATATAAAAACACAAAATAATCGTGAGATTCTTTAACAAATTTTTAGTTTGTTGGTAACATTATGCCGTATTTTATACAAAAATAGTCAATGTCGTGTTTTGTTATAAATGATCATCTAATTATAGACAATCAATCAATGGTGGATCTGAATGTACCTCATAGGAGGACCCTGAACATTAACTCATTGTCTAAATAGTACTATCTTCTAATTAAATTTCTCAGATTCAGGAAAGATTTGGAAGTTAAATATCGAACTGGGAACCTTCTTTTCTGTCGACCTTTTCCCTTCTATTATACGGAATCCCTCTCCCTCCAATAATTATCCTGGTCTTGCGCCTCATTTATCCCCAAAAGGAATTATACGGGATTGTATTCACCAACAAGGCCCGAGTTAAACTCTGTAGATATTTCCTACCATGATCTCGTAAACTCTTTCAAGGATTCATTTCCGAGATAATACCCAATTGCGAATCTGTGGACTGTAAGTCTGTAACTGATGTATTTGTGATCCCATTCATACACTACTCAATAACACAGTTGTTATACTGTCTCAAGAACAGTCCAAAGAGTTTATCGGCACTCAATTGCGCATAGAAATTAGGTTGCAGGGGTAAATGGCATTCGCCTCGTGCTGAACCTAAGATCTGGACTGAACATTTGCTATACAAAAATTCTCAAATTGATCATTGTATTGGACCTCGTTTATTGTTATCATTAATTGAGGTGTATAAGTACAACAAAGCCGTCATTCATCATACAACGGTCTGAAAATCTGTACAAATGTGTTACTGTATCCATGTTCACAATATGTTACTTCTCTCGAAAAAAATTGGAGGATTATTTCGTAGCCTATATTATGCACTGCAAGTTCAATACAATGTTATCTGAGAAATTTTACTTTATTTCCGGAATTCCAAAGGGCATCTCCTTAACAGAAATTTATCACAAAAACAAACTCTAACTCAGCAAGAGTTGTAAACAACGCACAGTTGCAGACAATTACACATGCCAGAGCAAGGAAAAGAAACGGAAGAGGGGAGGGAGGAGACGGCGTTGCTCAGCTTTATCAATCAACTTGCTGTCGCAGGAAAATCTTTTCGTGTCCTGAAAATCTCAACTCCCAGATAATCCACCGGGCCTTCTACTGCAACATGAGGTTTTCCTAGCTTTATGCGTACAGCAGCAATTCGAGGGAACGTAGTAAAGGTGGCAGAAGCAATTTTGTGAGTTACGGACTCCAGTAGGGTCTGAGGTGATCCCTCGACTACTTGTTTGACAATGCTGCCGTTTTCACAGAAGAAATGGTCAATATATTTAGTAACAGAAGGATATAATGCATTCAGAGAACATAAGCACGGAACTACAGAAGTAGTAGCTCCGAATGAAATCAAATTGCAAACAAGATGACATGTATATTTTGAATCACATTCAGAAGGGTAAACTGTAGTTTGCTTCAAAAATATAAAGCGACAGAAGATAATCAGCACATTGCTCACCTGTAAATTTCAGCATAACTAATAGTATCAGATAAACGGTCTGATAAGCCAGCCTGACGGAGATCCAACCACGCGTCCATATCCACTAAGAATTTCTGACCCAATTTTCGCTCTTCAGCTAACACCCCGTGAAAACCATGAAACTTCAACCCTCTTAATACAAGTTTATCGCCTTTCATAAGTTGATCATCATCATTCATCCTGGTAGTGGTACCCCTACAAATCTACAATTCAATACCACCTATCAAAACACTATTATTCATTTTTCGAAGTTTGAATTATAAGTCTCTAAATACAGCGAATAGCACACTGCCTCAAAGGCTCTCGCCCATAGGCAATCACAACATAAAGAAGTCGGATATAGACAGTCTTCCAATCGGATGTACACACACTGGCGGATCCAGAAAAATATGTTTCAGGTGTCCTTTGTAATATTTTACATATATTATTCAATAAAAATGATATTTCTAGCATACAATTAAGGCCGAAAACATACAACAAAAATTCTTTCCGGTGTCCGAGGACCCCATACCCTAAGGCATGGATCCGCCAATGTGTACACAGTCTTACCCTTGTGTTAACAATACAAAAAGGCTGTTTCCGAATGTTGGTGGCCTATTGCGTAATGAGAAAAAAAAAAAAAAAACAATCTAAACAAAGAGCTTATGCATTGAAAGAAAATGAATGGATTAAAAGAAAACAACATTTTTTCACCAAATTACACAAAACCCATTAACAAACAAGGAGTTGTTAAAACACAATTACCAAAAGATAATTAATACCCACTCTGTCCCAATCATTTGTTTACGTTTAATCAAAGGCGAACAAATGATTGGGACATAAGGAGTAATACATAGTATGCTTACAGTGATTAGAAACAAAGATGATGTTTTGGAGCCACAAAAAAATAGAATCCCAGGTGTAGTTCTTTATAGTACTCCGTATATAATAAAGGATAATGTGGAGTGGATTAGTGTTTTTTAATCCACCATTATTAGGGCAATCAAAATTTGATTATGTGTTAAAACATTATTTTAATGGATTTTTTTGGTGTACTGTAATATTTATGATTGATTCAGCTGTTACATGATTCACGTTTTAGTAGTAGTAGGTTAATAAGAGAAATAGTCGAGAAGGTGTTGTTAGCCTAGTGGTTAAGATAGAGTTATTGTAATCGAGATAATTTTTGGTTGGTTTGGATAATTCATACTTCTACCACATATTTTCACATTCATGTTTTGGCAGCATGCAACAGGTCGGAGATAACAATGAAATGTTTTTGATTTTACAAAAGACTTACTCGTATCTGAGACCGTCACATGCATTCCACGAATGAATTGGACGCGTATAACTGTCTCACACAAGACTTAGTATGGATTTCTTGATTATTGCAATCTTTGTTCGACAACAAAATATAGATTTAAAGGAGAATCAATCAAAGTTGATTCGAGTTCTGATTTGGGTTGTGGTTCGTTGTAAGTACGATCTTCATTGCCATAGTGACGGTCCAAGGACAAGGAAGCGATAAAAACACCGAGTTCTCAAATCACGTTCTTTTGTACTGTATCTTTGAGCTACACTATAAACCACGACCAACCGGAAAATGGCTAAAAACTAGGCAATCAGGTTACTTGGTTAAACCGAGGTCATAAACCGCGATGAAGGGCATTAAGACACTTCCAATCCACAGTTTACCATCTTTTTCCTCCACTTCGCTTACTGCTTTGACGACCTTCCCAGGACGATCCTCCAACACCTGTAAAATCTCACCTTCAGGGCTATACTTGACAATGATTCCGTGAGGCCAGCCACCAATGAAAATCATGAACTGATACTTTGCTTTGATTGGGAGATTTAGCAGAAAATCACGTAATTTTGGGCGTGTTGACATCCAGTAATTGGGATTGCTTCGTCGACAGTGCAAGGCTACCCAAAAGTCGCCTTCTTGATTGGTCCTCACGTTGTCTGGGAATCCCGGCAAAATTGCAAAGATTTCTGTGGTTCCAGCCTTTGAACCTTTGAGCCAGTATCTCGTCAACCTGTTTGCAGTTCCATAACGATATTTAAGGCCATTATCATGATCACACTTTTCCCAACAGTAATCCGTAAAATGCATCAATGTTAACAGTAAGGATGATGCTCATAAGTCATAACTTGAAAAAAAGAGAAGAGATAGCAGATAAATTATTGATATGAAAGCAAAGACGGGTGTGCGCCTGTGCGGGTGGCCACGAAAGAACTTAACAAAAGCCGGAGAATGGAGTAAACTACCTGCCAACGGAACCTTCACAGAAAATAAAGAAAGAACCATCCTTGCTCAATGTGATGCCATTAGGAAATTGAATGTTCCTCACGAGAACAGTAGTCTCTTTTGTTGCAGGATCATACTTCAAAACTCGACCAGTATCCTCTGCCGAGAAAACCAACTGCAGGAAATTCCTGAACACAATTCGTTTTATCAGAGTTCGACTATTGAAACTCCTGCAAAGAATTACTACTGATAAACAAACCTGAGAATCAGTGTTATTTTAGCACACTGATCAGTGATCACACAACCACCGTGAGTATTAATTTAACTTTTTCCGTCTAATTTGAAGCAGAACCTATATGTCAACCTAAATGAGACAGTGACACGTCTGAGACAACTCAAATCCCTTGTCTATTTATCATTTGGGTTTAATCTCACATGTAAGGCCGTCTCATATAAGTTTATGCGGAAACTATGATGCAGGGGTACTTTCACTAGGCACACCATTAGAAATTTAGAACTAATGCTGGGAAGGAATGCGAAAATCACAGTTTTCCGTGAGAATTTTACCTTCTCTGATAGTTAGTACTGCTATCCGTGAAATATACAACTCCGTCATCATCAATATCCAAGTCATTTGTAAATGTCAAAGGCACCCCTTCTGCTTCAGTTGCAAGAGATGTTGCCAGACCGCCTTCTGGACCCACTTTCATCAGTCCAAAATATGCATCTGCAATGTACAAGTCACCGGATTTTTTGTCGAATCTAAGGCCTAGTGGCCTGCCACAAATGTGCTCATTCTTTAAGTATCCCATAGGAGATGGCTGTGGTTCACATAGAGTAGACCTGTAATTCATAACCCAATTAATACAACTTCAACGCTTCATTTTTCAATCGAATTAGGTTCCATTTAGAGCCAAAGTCTCGTTACTCTTCAATTCCAGATTATGATTTTATGATGAAACAAAGCAAAACGGTCCACAAGCCCAGCAGAACTCTTTATAATGGTGAACTAGAATATGGTACATTTTTCACTTCAATTTTCATCAAGGGTCATCCAAAACCGTCTATTCATTGTTAACACAAGGATAAGGAAACATACATCAGACATGATTACTCCCTATTTGCGGGAGCCTCTCAGGCTCCAACTAGTGGTGTCGTTGGGTTGATCAAATCAACATAACTCTAATTTGTTGGGATCATCAACTAGGTCATCTTCTTAGGTCAGTATTAAAAAAAAATAGACAAATTCCATCCACCTAGTATGACTAAACTGCACCTCATTAGTCATTAATAATAACGTCATTAATAAATAATAATAACTTGTCAAGAAAACCCACGCCATATAAAATTCGTCATTTCTTGTTTACGACTGACTGTGTTAACTTAAGACGACTCTATAAAAGGAGGTTGTCAAGTTAAGAGAGTCTTAATCAAGACCGATTGTATAAAATTATCAACAATTATCATATCACTCCATCACAACAAAACTATTCACTCACTAACAACTCACACTCATGAAAGTATACCTACGGAGTATTTTAGAATAAAACCGTCTTACAAAGTGAGACAACCGTCTTACAAAATGAGACGATTCTTTTATTAGTTACACACTCATTTAAAAACTATCAATAAAAGAACTTTATACTAAACAGTCTTACACAATAATTATCAAAAGTAACATAAATCATAAAATACTCCATATGCAACGAAAACATAAAGGGTAAACAAACAACTGAGACAGAGTACATTACTTTCTCACATAACAACTCACACTCGTGAAACTGCACATATTATAGAATAAAACCGTCTTAGAGCATGGACACTTCTTCAATTAGTTAAACACTCATTTAAGACTATCAATTAAGTACGGTCTCACATAGTAAGACAGTCTTCTACAATAATTATTAATAAATGTAACACAAATCACATAATGCTCTACCTAAAAGATAAACGAAGGACGGAGACAAAGGAACAAACCGATTAGCGGAAGTATAAGCAAAATCAACCCAACGATGACCATTCCAAAAAACAACCCGACCATCAGCAACACCAGTATACGGGCCCTTCCCATTCGGGTCAAATACAATACTTTCCGGTCCCTGAACTTGACCCATAAACTTAACCTCAGACTTCTGCAACAAATTATCCGGGTCACTATCAACCGGTATATCAGCCGAGTCAGGTAAGTCCACCATATGAGACACAAAGTTCGGAAACCCGAAAGTTGAACGATGGTTAAACGGGTCAAGCCCACAGTAAATGGCTAGGCCCAGAAGTAAGACTGACAGTACCCTCATTGACCTTGTCATGGTTCGGGTTTCGGTTCGGTTTCGGTTTCGACAGGAAATTTGTATGGTTATAAGGGAGAAGAGGTAGTTGAGAGAAGTGGTGTATATTTAGTACTGACGTGAGTTTACTTTAGTTCGTTAAGATCCAAGAGTGGCAGGTGAGAAACATAAACCATAAAGGTCATGTATTTATTCATTTTCAATTTAGTCAAATTAAATTAACTAATTAATTAATTAGATCTATATTTCTCAAATTTTGAAATATTCTCATTAATTAATCCTTTTTAGATCAAGGTATTTATATAAAAACTAGTATTGGTATCCGGCTCGCCCGGACTAACTCTATTTAGCATTATAATTTATTTTCAATTAAATAAAACTTCTTTATATTTTTCTGTTATGTCATATCTTAAAATTACGAAATTATGAGACAAATTCACCCGTCCCGTTATTAATATTTTACTTAAATCGATTGCTTAGCGAATTGTTATGAATGAAAACATAGGTATAATTTTTCTATTTTACCATTGGAAACTTTATCCGCTTCTAATCTTATAATGAACGAAAATTTTCTAACTCGATATGTATATATATTTGACCTTTCCATTGTTGTTGTGAATTAATGGTCATTTGATATAATTGCCAACACGATTTTCATTAAGGGGCATAGGAAAATAGTTGTATATATATGTCGCTAACACACAGGTAAACTTGCGTACATTTGCCCTTTAATCTGCTGTTTGCGGCAATATAGAAGTCACCAACTCACTAGGGTAACTATTTGCTCATTAGAATTGAAATCATTTAACAACAGAAAGTAATTTGCTCCCCAAAGATCGGCCGCTAAGTCTACGCAAACTGAAGCTTGCAACTTATGTTACTCAGACGCATCATAATTTATCGGATGTTCCACGCTTAACACTCGTCACTCAAACAAGGGCATGACAAGGAAAGAAATGTAGTTTTTTTTTTTTGAAGAAAAATACCTGAGTGCCGTGGACATACTTCAATCGTATCCTTACAACATATTAAAGGTATATAGCCTGCACACGAATGAAACAAAAAGCGCAACAAGATACGCGATGGAAAGACAGACATGAGACACAACTGCTGGCAGAAGTTCTTTATTCTTCAGCTCACTACTAAAAAGAGCCAAATGCCATTACATGCATGAATTCTTTACAAAATCACAGATTCAAAGGCTCAGCTATCGGAAACATACGCTCCAGCTCCACGCACAATCTTAAAACTAAATCTGATACAGGTAAGCACTTTACCAGCTTCGTCCTTAACGAGCATCTGGAGACCGTATGAGCCCTGATTATTAAACATCATCAACAAACAAACATAAAGGGTTAGGGATACTCCATTTTGAGGAAGTAGCTTCACTCTGAGTTTTAGCTGAGCTGACCGACGTAAATGGAGGGGTTAGTAAACAACATAAATCACACAGGTCAAAACTACCCAAATTGTATGCAGGAACTTATGGCAGGAACTTACTGGGGGAGTGATTCCGGGCAAAGTTTGAATGTGTTTGAGTGCAAAATCGCCAGCTGCTACAGGACAGGATGTTTCTTTGCATAGATCGATATCCTCAGAGTGAATCGGGACTCCCAAGTAATTTACCCTGATAGTCACCTTCCCTCCAGATATGCTTTTACCTGCATTCGGTGCAAGCATTTCATAGTATTACGGTTCATGGATGATGTTCTTGTATACAGTAGTTCTTGGCTATTCCTTAAAAGGCTTTATAATTTAAGAGAGTGCGATGCCTATCACAAAAGGAATAACCTTAAATTTTAATTACAATATGACATGCATTCTTTCTTACAACATCACAAGGAACGGCACCACATAATCCACAAACCAACTTCTAGCCTTCTAGGATGCTACAGCGATGACAAAATTGTTTGTTTAAATAAATCAATTTACAAAAGCGTGATTTTGTTTATTAAAGAACACAGGAATAAACACCTCACAATCTCACATTACTGAGAGATTTCTGAATGTAAAGATAAAGACCTAAGATACTCCTAAACTTCTCTAAGTACGTATAGATCTGTTCAGCAAACACTAGCACATCTGACTAGTGAGTAATTGAGTATATCATGCTTTGAACGTTCAATTCGTAAATCCTGAATTCTCTAATATTAGATGTTACACAACTTTCTCCTAACAATTTTTTCAACACTATCATTCGCATTATATCTTTAGAATCTAACAATCTAATAGCTTAGATAATTGGAAGTAACCCCAATCGACATCGTAGATTTGGTACATCACCACATTATAATATACCGCCATATCACCATTCATGTACTCAATTTGGCGACAAGCGAAACAAGAAGGGGTGAGACAAGGATCATGACACAACTTTACAACAGCCTACAGGTGAACTGCAATGTACACAAACACGGGCAGAAACATTCTTTCTTCTCCACATGTGTCAGTTAGCTTAGCTGCCAAAGTCCTTATAAGGAGTATCTGTTATCTCTTCCAAAACGTAAATTCTTCTCTTTTTGATCTCCTACTGAACCCACTTATGATACAAAAATGCAATAAATAATATAAATTCGAGGATCAAGAATACTACCAGTGGATGCAGAAATCTTAAATTGGGCCTCCGCGCCAGAAACCACAGGGTCAGGTATCATTTCAACTCCTTTCACTTTGACAGCATAGTTACCTTTCTTATCTGCAATTACATGCATAAAATTAGCACTCATTATTAACCTCTTCACAGTTAAGTCCAGTTTTGCAGCACTCTAAATTTGAAGGAACAACAACAACATTACCCCAACAGCTCAACGCCTCTATGTGTCAAGATACAGCTCACCCAT
>LHUT01004463.1:0-14127 GCA_001412135.1 Silene latifolia subsp. alba
TTGACTACTGTAAAACAAAAACACAAGTTAACTTTGTCTACCATGTTTTGCGTGTATGTATACAAAATAGCAACTTGACTAATAATTCGACCACAACGACAACGACAACTACATTACAGCATTATAGACCTGACAAAATCAACCCGATTCGATTGACCCGACCTGAAAAAGTTGACCCGAGATCCGAAATCGACCCAAACTGCCGCACCCGAATGACACCTGAAGCCTGAATTAACCCGACCCGACTCGAAAATGACCCGAGCTTTCATGGAGCCGTAACATACCTGACCTGAAACCACTCAACCCGAAAATGACCCGATAAAATATAACTCTAATTGACCCCAAAAGACTTGAAATGCCTTCTTCTTTCTTAATCATTGACCCAAAAATGACCTGACCCAAAATAATCCGACCCGCTTGACCCGAAACAGACCCGACTGACAAACCCGAAATAGACTCGGAATCCGAAATGACCCAGCCCGACCCGAGCTAACCCGAAATGGCCCGACCAAACCCAACCCATTCAGATACTGGTGCAATACTATAATGTCGTTGTCCTTGTCGTTGTATTGAATAGAACCCGAATTTTTTAATGTATTTACTTGAGCTTATACATACGGATCATGAGATTTATTTAAAAGAATCTGACTCCCCATAATAAAAATATTGAATTTAAAAAATTATAGTGAAACTAAAAAATAATATATATGAGTTCAATTAGATTTTAATTTTTTTGTCATTAAAAAATAAAAAATAAATCAAAAATTATAAAAGTTTGAAAAAAAAAAAATATAAGCTCAGTTAAATTTGTTTCGATTACAATAAACTCGAGTATGTATACAAAATTGCAACTTGACTTTAATAATTCAATAACAACGACAAGGACAACGACATTATAGTATTGCACCAGTATCTGAATGGCTCCTGCAAATTCGTAATTTTATTAATGTGAAAGAAGAAGAGTCGAGAATCTTAAAATGTTGCATTAAACATCGTTGTACTAGTAAAGTAATAGTTGACCTAGTCACATAGTAAACATAATACTTGATCCAGTCGTGTAGCGGAAACGACGAAAAGTCGGACTCGTAAAATCTTTATATGGATTAGTCTTTAAATACGCTGTATCATGCCGTTCATGTCAAGTTGTAAGGATTCATACTTGGTAAGAAATTAATAACATTAGGTGAAGTCGATTGACAAGCGACAAGTCTTGGGTGAGACGGAGTTACACTACTATATAGGTGAGTTCACACGAAACCTTGAAACTCGTCCTCAAGAATTTAATTTTCATTTGGGTAGTACCCTCTTATATGAAGAGGAACATATTTGACTTCGACTTGACAGCAAGTGTCGGAAACCACATAGTTATGCTTAGATGACATTTCGGTGCATTCATCACCTTATCCAAGTTTCTCCCCTACTTTGGCTAAAAGCCCGGCATCCACCTTTACCACCAGGAACTTCTCCAGTCTCCACCACCTGACTGAAGACTGAACATGAAAACTAATCAAACCTAAAAGTTTCGGTCTTGGATCGGACTAAGACCGAAGTGGACTGAAACTATATTTTTTTCACAATTACGTATAATATTATTGAATACGTATAATTCACTAGAGCAAATTCAGTAATAAGTAATCAAACTACTACGGAGTATCTGTTTTAAATAATGACTAATATCAAGTTTAGACGTCTTTTTTGAAGAGAAATTATTCATTTCCTTCATAACAATATACAAATATCATTTTAGTCTTCAAAAACAACAAATTCAGCTCATTGGGTCCGGACTTAAATTAACCAGGTCTTGGACTGAATCGAACCGAAAACCAAAAGTTAAAAAATGAGGACTGAGGACCGGAAATAAATGAATTCGGTCCATATCAAATGGTCCAGTACGGTATTTTTTCCCCGGTACCGACCTAAGCTTGCTTCCCCTAGTGAACATATATGTTCACAATCAGCCGAATCAGGCCATTCAAATGCAATAATCACAACCAATTATATACTGTACGTCCTAATATGTCGGCCGATTTGCATGTGTACAGGAGTTCACAATCAGGCCACACAAATGCAATAATCACAACCAATTATGTATTTATATTATTATATACCCCCTAGCAAATCTTATTGTGTCGGCTCTTATAACACAAAGAATGATCTTCTGTAGGGCCGAGTGCTTGCGGTTCGAATTCAATACATGAATACTTTCGTATTCTTATGGTCGATAATTTTTCAGATATTGAAGATTAAATGATTTGAACAATTTATAAAAAATAATAATAAAAGATTATACATCATGATTACCGACATCTGTTCAAAGATTCAAACTCGACATACTCAAAATAGACAATCAACAACATCAACAGCATAGTAGTATGACATTAATAGGTGATACACTTGAGATGTATTGGGTTATCTATAGAACTAAATTGTTTTCCCAGCTAGTCTGGTTCGGAACAGACCTTATATGTGAGACCAATCCAAATCCTAATATCTGAATAGATAGAATGATAGATTGGTTTCACATGTAAGGCCGCCTCAAATAAATTCCTCACCAGTAAATCAGAGTACCCCGTGAAAATGACAACTCCATACAAATTAACAATACCACAATAAACTCGATTTTTTTTTTTTTGTCTTACAGGTAGCAAGTAGAAAAAGGCCAGGCAACTCATGACTAAGATATATATACAGTAGTTTGTAGTATTCACACCTGACTGCCGTCTTGACCTGATTTTGCTCGACGAAGGCTCAGTCGCACATCTCATGACCAGCTTCCAAAAGACACGCATCCCCATCTGACAATCATGCTTCGTTTCTCTGACCTGGGTTTCCATTTTCTAGTTTCTAGCTCTAGATGACCAAAATCACGGACCTTAAAGAAGTTTGAAGTTATCTGGCGCCCTGGTAGCCTGGAGCTCAGCCATAATATAACACTGACAGTAGGTACAGATCAACCGGATAGATACCAAGATCTCGAGAAGACAATATCACCTCTATCGAAGCCTATAATATTACATAATCAAGCATCATATTTACACAAGGTTCTGAGAGCTGTGTCAAAATCTATATACATTATCGAGGTGTTATCCTTCGTGCGCAGAACTCGAGCTTCATTTAATAAATAATTAGCTATCTTCTCTGCTGAATCCTTTGTATCTGTAGAATATCTCTCCTTTGCCTGCGACCACAACAAAACTTTGTTGTGATTATAATAATAACCCTATGTGGACAATACGATTAGCATGCATGATGCATGGTCGGTCGATAAATTACCTGAAGAATAAGCTGAATAGCCTTCTTTACACTTATGACATCCCATAAACCATCGCTGCATGCCAAGAGTATCAAAAGTTAAAATCACTAGGCAGAGTAGCGTACATCTGTACATTAGACCTAGTAGATAACTCCATGAATAATTTAACTAAGGTACCTACATTACTTCGACAATTCCTTTTCGCTGCGTGTCGGGTGTTTAAAATCGGACAGATCAGTTCAATACTTCATTTTGGGCAAAAAAATGATATTCACAAAATAGCCATGTCTTATACTACAACACCGTTCCATCTGACAATTGTAGCAAAACCGCAGTAACATAGAAGATACAGCACTGACACGGGAAATTTTCCCACAAGATAATGACCCATGTTTGAATTAATAGATAGGACAAATAAACATAATGATTTGAAAAAGTTTCTAGATAAACTTGAAGTTACAAAAAAAGACACAAGATAATGACCCATGCTTGAATTAATAGATCGGACAAATAAACATAATGAATTGAAAAAGTTTTTAGATAAACTTGAAGTTACAAAAAAAGATGAGAGCTTTGTGAAATAAACATTTTTGAATGGGAAAAAAAAAGAATCTGATAGTGGGATTGGTATTCCACATGTATATTTCGAGTAAAGGCATAGGCAACAAAAGATGTAGGATGACAGACTCTACCCTTCCAGATTAAGCGCAGAATAAACTCACCTCGCCAACAGCGCAAAGGCTTCACTTGCTTGACTGATTCGCACTACTTGACTAATGTAAGGCTTTGCGCTAAACCGGCCATCCTGCTCCTTTAAAAATTTGTCCCCCAACATTCTACCAAGATTTAGGCCTGAATGCACATCCAGGTATATTGTTTTAGTTCTATTGTTGGTTCTGAAAAATGCTGATGTTCAGAATGTTGACAACGACAAAAATATCAATGGACCAGAAAGGATATAAAAGACAACAGTACCACAAAGACGTGTATCCCCATCCTTTAATGGCTCTCCAGTTTCATTGATACGCTGCCTCTCAGAATCGTTAGTTATTCTATGATCTTCACTCATCTTTATCTGCTTTCCATCAAAGCTGCCAAAATGTTCAAGATATATAAGATAAGGCTAAATTATTTTATACATGAACAATGTGATTTTTGCCATCAGCATTCTGATTACAGAACATAAAATAGTTACTTTGTACTCCTGTAGTTTTTAGCTGTGATAAAGGCAGACCATTAAAGTAAGATAAGACAAGACTATACTTTTTCTTATGCTCTTTTTCTTCCCATAAAATGCCGCTGGGAAAAGTTAAAAACAGTGAAAACAGAATATATGACACCTCTATTTGTATATCTTTCATCTGTTTCTATTTCTTTCATTCTTACAAGGTCTTTCTTTCACTCAAACAGAGAGGTTTGACCTTCAGCAAATGTGTTACACGACAAGCCATCACAAGTATTCTAACTTGGTTCTACAAATTTAAGTATGACTATTGCTTATAATCAATCCATGCGGGCTTTTAAGGTGTACGAGTTTTTGAAGGTACGTAATTATTCTATAATTCTTAATTCTCCATCATGTTTTACGAAAATCACATACCAGGTATAATTTTACAGCTAAGATGGTCTAACCATTACACATGCACTGCTCATCTGATGTAACAAAGTATTTACCATTATCAGTTTTTTTCAGAACAATGTCATAAAGTGCAAAACTAGTAATCTAGTTCTATTAGGTATAAATAAACATAAACTTCGCATCCGCACACGGGAGTAAACTTGAAAATTAATTATCACAGGCAGAATGAGTAATAGAAAACGAGGTCAATGACAGATAACCGAACGGGGCAGTTTTCAAAACATAAATTAGATATTAAGCACACTTCATAAACTGTGTATGCACGTACTTCAAGATACAGGCGGAGTCTCCAACATTGGCGCATTGAGCAAAGAAACTTTCATCGCCATCAGCCCAAACAAGAAGCACTGTTGCGGTACAACCCTAAACACAAACATCTATGAGCAAATAAACTCAAATATGCGTTTTCGTTTGACAGTAGAAAGTCTTGCATAATGGAAAAGTTTTCGAAAATAAAGCACTGTGAACAGACCTCAAAATCTAAATTACAGACTGAAAGGAAATCATATTGCGCCATTGGTGGCAAGATAAATGCACACCACCGAGGTTATTTCAGTAAATTAATTATTAGTTCTGTTTCCTCTTTAATGTGTTGTTTTCAATTTCTAATAATGAAAAGAGATTAACCGTCGTATAAGAAACGTTCTAGCTGAAATCTTATAAATCAAATCTTAGCAAAACTTATCAGGAAGGATAAGGGCATTACACAAGCCTCGATATTAATGACAAATACAGTTGGAAGCTTGAGACTAGTATAATTGTTCCCCTTCCCAAGGTCCTTAGTCATGTAGATGACGGTTTGGAATATTTATTAAAGCTAAGGTTTAAAGCTACTGAATCAGGAAAATCAAATACATCAGTCCCATATACAGTATATGATTACTTGATTAGAATGATATGATAGACATATGATGATATGAGTCATAGTGATTGGTGGTTCTACAATTTTTACTTCACACTATTTAATATTCAAATACACTACCCCTTTCTCTACATGAAGGGATTTGGGTGGAAAGGGAAGAAAGGGAGAGGACGGGACAATTTCCCTTCCTTGGATAGCAAGTCAGGTTGCAGGGAAATAAAGGGATCCCCTTTCCCCCTCTTAACAAGCAAATTCGGTCAGAATATAGTAAGGTTTGGGACAGAAAACACCATGCTCTAATTGAAATGCTTTCTTAGATTCCTTCAGAAAACCAAAGAATAAAAATTTAGCTTCCAGGAAGTCTATATATAAATAACTTGAGTCAACTGGTAAACAGATGGAGCATGGTTTTTGTAGACAAGTATAGAAAGTAGAACCTCATAATAGTTGTTTAGGCATGCTTCTGTCTGTTGGAATGCATTTGTAAGAACATCTGCAGCATCCTGCTGAGATAAAACCTTCTCCTTCCTCGAAGAATCAGATAAAATAGTTGCAATTGTCTCTGGAAGAATCCTGAAACCACATCATTGCAGGCTTGAGTAATTAAATTATACTATCAAACCAAGGTACAACAATAAAATCCAAATAAGTATGCAATAGAGAATTAGAAGCACATTAGCACCAAATTAGATCGGCTTGAGCGCTAGCTCATGGAAAGCTGAGATCAAGCACTCCACACTATCCAAAGAGGATCATCATTTATTCAGATATAAAATAAATTACTACAAAAGTATATAATCAAATGTGTAATGTTCAAGGCTGCAGTAGATGTCTGTCTAATGCCGTGCCGTCTAATTTTATAAACAACGAAATATCATGATTATGATTACTAACCTACTCACTGACTTAGCTGCGAGATCTCCACCATGTCCATCGCAGATCCCGAAAACTCCAAACTGTTAACAGCAGAGTTTGAATTACACCATTTATGACCACCATGCAAAGATACCCTCTTGAGTTTCAACTTCTGACTAACCTGATCTGCCCCAGGCAACGGCCACTGGTGAAAGGTGACATCTTCCATAGGGAGCTTTTTTCCTCCGCGTCGCATAGACATTGGATCTGAAGCAATGCCTACTCCTAATGGAATCTTTAATTCAGTCAGGGACGTAATATGAACCTGCCACAGAGAAATGTATGCTACAGAATAAACCAGGGCGATCACAAACCATTAAACCTCATGCAAGCTAGTGTTAGGTATTGAATAGCATACTAATTATCTACTTAAACCATCTATAGTGGGTCACCATAACTTTATAAAGGAGAATCTGAGTACCATTTATAAGTTGTGAAATGAAGCTGCTAAGTAGAAAAAATGGGTTGCACAAATATACTAGGAGCAGAATGTGGAGCCAGCAAAAGTTGGCCGACCTCTTCTGAAACATCACACTTTTTTCCGTTCAAACTTCCAAAAGGTAAATATAGCTGGCTCATTAGGTGCGCTCTATTTGAGGGTTTCCACTAATGATGCTACTTAACATATGCAAACAATCACCATT
Source organism: Silene latifolia subsp. alba (assembly GCA_001412135.1). Taxonomy (NCBI): domain Eukaryota; kingdom Viridiplantae; phylum Streptophyta; class Magnoliopsida; order Caryophyllales; family Caryophyllaceae; genus Silene; species Silene latifolia. The sequence continues at coordinate 7,314 of LHUT01004463.1, forward strand.
ACACCAAAATGAAAAGTGTTTATTGTCAATTATGAAGTACCCAAGGCAGTAAGCACTCAGTTCACTCAGTTTACTATTAGCACATGATAAACTGATCATGTCCTATTTCAATTCAGTGATCTGGCTGGCGCCTCACTATTTCAACTCAGTGAGCCAAACATTATTTACATTTTGGCTTTGAGATAAAATTAAATAAATCAAAGTGGTTGATCGTATTCAGTTTAGGGTCATTTGGAAACAACTTCTTTATAATTCAAGAAAGGGTGCATACATCTGATACATCCACCCAAGACCCCCAACCCCGCTTGGTAGGAGCTTCTTTGAAGGATTTAAGGTTACGATGTTGATAATGATAATGATGATTGTAAGTGATTAGAAAACTTACATTTACTTTGGAAGTGGTTCCAAGAGTAATTACATCACCATCAACAAGCTCCTTTGGCTCACCCCAAGTTCTGCTCCCTGAATCAGGATGACTAATAGCCTTGGAATTCACAAGAGTCCCATTAAGACTACCCATGTCTACTAGTTCCCATTTCCGCTTCTGAAAGGGAAACAAAAGAAGTGCTACATGTCAGAAACTAATGAAAGCACCAAAGTATTGTTTAAACATAAGAACCTGCAAGATTCTTTAGAAAATTACATTGGGATTCCAGTTTATCATAGCATGTTTTCCAGAAATTTCTGAATCATTTAGTATCAAATTACTCGGTGGGACCCTTCCAAGAGTCAATGGAAGTTTAGAAGCATCTGTAGACCGCAACGAATAACAAAGCCCACACGCAGGACCAGTAATAACTTCCAAAGAGAGGCAGCTTCCTGCACATCTAACAAGAAAATGCAGTGACATGCTTGACATTTTCAATATAATGCCACACTTTTAGTTGAAAAGTAAGCCAAGTACCTTGATCAGGAAAATCACCGGAAATCTTTTTCATAAGTTTAGCGCGCTTAAATCTTGGATCATAATTAATGTCTTCTTTTGTAGTGTGTTTCTGCTCTTCGTCAAAATGGGCGGTCAACAAAGGTCGCCTCACTGTTTGACCAATAAAAATGTCTTCGGATTCCTCACAGATGTCTAGAACTAGACTATCTCCTGGAAAATGGAAAATAAGAAAGAACTAAAACTGTATAAGGATCATAGATTACAGATCAGAAAATCTTGATTTAAAGACAAAAGAAAAAAGATTTATAACCCAATACAAGAAACCCTAATTGAGGCTTTGTGCTTTTCATATAATTGAACTCACTCCACCTGTCTTTTGAAATAAGCCTTAGTCGGCTTAGTGTATGTACCAACAACAACATCAGAGCCTTAGTGTATGTACCAAAATAACAAAATAAATTTCAAATTCAGATTAAAATAATAATATATACACCAGTGAATAAAGATCTCCCTAGGCAGATGAACGGCATGAGCTTAGCGATGTACAGAGAGAACATAAAAGTCACCCTTGTTAATTACAGTAATCAATTAAAAGGTAGTAAACATCATCCATCCAAGTTATGTTGTTGATTGTCTTAATATAACGATCCCCTTTCTAGATCTAGTAAAATAAAACAATGAACATCCCGTATTGCCAGAGTTAGGTAAACATTAATATTTTCAATTATATTGTCCTTCTTTCCTTTTATCAGTAAAAGGGTAATGATGCTACTTAAGTTGCTTAAATGAACGAAGACATCGACAGAGAGAATATGGAAACAGTAGCTTACCTTGGGTCGGCTGAGGTGGAAGAGGAGGAAGCCTCTGAATAGGAATAACGTCATGCGTTTCTGGTGAATCAAAATGCTCCTCAGTATGAACATTAGATGCCTCGGGACCAAAAACAATCCCTGGTTCATTTATATGACTTGGGAGCAGATAATAATCTTCCGTTAAAAGTGGTCTCTCTATATCATCAGCCTGCATACGACAACGCATGTCAACAACGCCAATGAGCAACAGAGGTAATTCAAATGCATCACTATTTTTGAGTCCTAGGCAATATATACACGACCTTGCCATTTAAACAACTTCCTTTGTCTCAGTCAATTGTTTACCTTATTATTTTTTACGAGCGGTATTTTAATCAAAGATAAACAAATGATGGGAACAGATGGGAGTATAAGTTAACTTTCCCAAGTGTGATTCCATTCACTGAAATGGCACGGGAAAGGATTTCATACTACTGCATTCTGATGCCGCTCTATATGTCTATATCTAAACTATAATACGGTCAATTTTACGACACTATTCTATTTCTAAAATAGTAAAATCAGAGAATTTCATTCAGTCAACAACAAAAACAACTCCACAAACAGCGAAAGGCACCCAACATTTTCGCTACCAGTGACTAAGAAATGTAATTTGCATCCACATCAGACAAAGATAATACAAAACATTGTCTGGCAATGTATCAGCAGCTAAAAACACGATTATGACAAATGCATAGCTCTTCTCCCAACAAAACAATTACACATTGACAAGAAGCTCAGCGATCAATAACAAGTCGACAACTACATAACACTTCCTAAATGCCTAGCTCTTATCATGCAATTATGCATCGACAAGAAGCTCAGCGGTCAATAACGAGTCAACAACTACATAACACTTCCTAAATGCCTAGCTCTTATCATGCAATTATGCATTGACAAGAAGCTCAGCGGTCAATAACGAGTCGACAACTACATAACGCTTCCATACTTGCTTAAAAAGACATTATACAAACCGTAGATTACAAAAGTATCGCCATATGCAAGTAACTAACAATACGAAGGTCAAGCAAATCACTAATCCCTAGAAATGAGCTATTGATTGATCATCCTAATTCAACAACAACATAATCGTCATCTACGCAACTATCAAACATAAAAATACCGAAATCGCAACACTCGAAACACAATAAATCAAATCAATCAAACATTATAATACAAAAAAATCAAATCAAACACAAAAACGAACACGAATCAAAATAATCAATCTCATTTCCGCATCGATCAATAAATAACAAAAAAAAACTAAAAATGAACAAAAAAATGGACCTTAAAGGAGAGAGGGCGATGAAAGGAGCGAGAGAGAAGACGCCATGGTTTGAAGAAAGCGAGGAAGAAGAAGAGGATGAGAAGGAGCATAATAATAATGAAGATTGTGATTCCGATGAATGTAATGCTGGTTTCTACCATCGCCATCATCGCCGAAGGAGATGTGCGAGGATAGAGATTTTACAGAAACAGAAATTGTTAGATGAGGAAATTCAACTCGACTCCCCTGGTTGGGAGGTCAGGGACGGTTATGCCTATTTTTGTTTCTGCATTTTGGTAGGTTAGTTCGGTCGTGTCGGGTTCGCGTTTATGTGTTTAAAATGAATCTATGATGTTTTAAATTCGAATATTTAAACGGATCATAGATTCATGAGTTGATGACCCAAAGCAATTTGCTATTCGTTACTTTAGTAAAATTGATCTAGTTTAACCATTTTTTATTTATAAAAACTCGTAAGGTTAATTCCTTACTATTAAATCATCGCGAGCCAAAGACAACAACCAACCCGGAACATCAGTTTGCCAACTACGTCTACCAGCAATCCATGGCATCATATGAGCTAGACCATGTGCCACTCTATTAAAGTCTCTACGAACAAAATTAAAGGAGATAGACTCGAAAAAATTACAAAGACCAAGAATCCTTATAAATTAAAAAGAGTTCACTGCGCCCGGACCGTCGATTCTTCAAATCCTCGATCACTCCTCGGCAATCACTCTCGATCACGGCTAGGGAAACACCTGCTAGTTTTGCCTCCTTGAGCCCCTGTAGCACCGCCAACGCTTGTGCCACCTCTGGAGAGACTATCCGCGCTTCTTGAACCGCCACCCCCCACTGTACACTACCTGAAGCATTCCGACAAACAACCCCCAAACTCGTACCCATCCCTTCCGCCATACCCGCATCAACATTAATTTTAAACCACCCCTCCCTCGGCCTCTCCCACCTCCTCCCACCATCAATCATCACCTGTCCTCCCGTGCCTTTCTCCCCGCCAACAACCGCACCTTCCATCTCCCAAATAATCTCCCTCGTCCTCCGAACAACCTCCTCGCCACGCCACTCCCCATTATCAAAAAGCACCTTATTTCGCTTCTCCCAAATGGCCCAACACCCGGTCATGAACAGGCCACACTCCCTCACATCCAACCCTCGCAACACCTCCTCCGCCCACTCCCTCACCCGCTCAAAGCCCGCCTTAGGTAGTACATCCACCCCAACTCCTCCCATATCCCTTCCACCCACCCACAATCCTGAACTACATGGAGACAAGTCTCCACACGGTTCAAGCAACAAGGACAAGTATTATCCGTCAATTCCATGCGGGCTGCTATGTTCTTCCTAGTTCTAGTTTAACCATTTTGTTTAAACTTAAATCTATTTACTTTGTAAACATAGTTAGAATTTTTAATTTGGATTGAAAAGAATTAAGAGGATGAATTATTAGAAATACAATAAGACGGAATTGAAAAACTATAAGTTTTGAATTTTTCATCTACTAATCTTCTAACTCAGCCACTTACTCCGCTAATTCAACCATGTAATATATTTATCTATAGAACTATCTAACCTATTTTAAGATAACTCATTTCAACACGTAAATGATAATGAAAAGTAATTAGATATGAAATTGTAGACACGTAAACAGGAATAAGGCAATGTGCAATGCAACTATGCAAGTCCTCTCATATACTTTATGTTTACGAAGTATTCATGTGGGTAGATGAGTGTAGATCAACTGAAGTAAATCATGTAAAAAAATACTAGGTATAATAATTCAGTACAACTATGCAAGTCCTCTCATATACTTTATGTTTAAATCAACTCAAAATTTAAAAAGGTTAGAAAAAAACGATTTATAATAATTCAGTACAACTTGATTGTCTAATAATCTTCCCTTAATCATTTCTCAAATTAAATTAATTAATCAATATTCAACCCCCACTTGCCAATTAGTTAGACTTTCCATATGGTTCCCAAAGATCCAAAACTTGACTATTTATTGCATTACTATACTAGAACACCATAATTCTTCATAGTAATCATCGCAAAAAAGAAAGCTATAATAATCTACACAATTATCTTAAAAAAGTGATGGCATTGGATTTTGAATCATTAACAGAGGCAACTTCAGGTGCAATAGGAGCATTAGTTAGTACCACAATTTTGTACCCTTTAGACACTTGTAAAACCAAGTTCCAAGCTGAAGCACCTTCTCCTGATCATCCCCCTAGATACAGGTTTTTCCCTTCTTTTTACTTGAATTCTTATTTGAAAAATGAGATACCGTCACTGGATGGTAACGTGTCTCGGTCCCATCCTGTCATATACAACATGTGGGTTCCCATTAAAAAATGGTCCCTAACATAAGGCCATTTTAGAAAAATTGTTACATGGAGTACATTTGATGTACCATGATACTGTACCACGTCATGGTACACCCGAATCAATTAGAACTTAGAAGCCTCATTTTTTTGTTTGGTTGAATTTTACTTTTTATATTTGTAATTATTGTGAATTCCGATTTTTTTGATTGGATGGGACCGGTGTACCTAAGAATTTCTCGTTGTTTGGTTGGTGGGTTGATAAGTACATTTGAGGAGATTTGATATGAAAGTTTCTCACTTTGGAATTTAGTTTGGTTAATCTCTGTAGGAAATGGGTGAATTCTTTGAATTGGGTAATTATGATCTATATATAATAGAGAATAAGAATCTAAATTGGAGGATAAGAGAGAAATGACAGGGAGGCAGATGATCTTTTACATTGCAATTGATATGACATTCTACCAGACATAACCCTTAGGCTAGTTAAAGTACTTTTTCCGTCTTAATCATTTGTTTAGCTTGAATTAAAATACCCGTCACAGAGAACAAAAAAGGTAAACAAATGATTGACACGGAGAAAGAGTGGGATTTTGTAATGACAGTACCTCCTTAAGCTCAATGATACTCAAATTTTGTAATGACAGTAGCTCCTTAAGCTCATTGCAGTAGTTGATATGACATTCAACCAGATATAACCTTAGGCTAGTTAAAGTACATTTTCCGTCTTAATCATTTGTTTCCTTGAATTAAAATAACCGTCACAGAGAATAACAAAAAGGTAAACAAATAATTGACACGGAAAGAGTAGGATTTTGTAATGACAGTAGCTCCTTAAGCTCAATGATACTCAAATTTGTGCTGTGTAGCGATGCTACTGCGTGTAAATGTCATTTTCCTTTCAAATTGTTGAAATGTTGGGGATTTTATCTCCCTCCCTTTCCCTGCCTTCTGAATCCGTTCATCAAAATAAAGCCTAAAGCTTCTTTACGGACTTTAGTTACGCTCCATAAAAGTTGTTGGTTATGATGTAGTTTTTTGTGTTGTGGTTTGAAAATTGCAGGTACCTTTCAGATGTGTTATGGGAAGCTATACGTAAAAGACAGATTATTTCGTTATATCAGGGATTAGGGACGAAGAATTTACAGTCAGTTATACAGCAGTTTATTTATTTCTATGGGTATAGCTTTTTCAAGAGGCTTTACTTGAAGAAAACTAATTCGAAGTCAATGGGCACATCAGCGAACTTGATTGTTGCCGCGGTTGCTGGTGCTTGTACAGTGTTAGTAACACAGGTTATTCCTTTATCACATGACTTGATTACTTTGAATCTATGTATGAATTTAGTCAAATACCAAAGAGTCTGAAGATTATTAACAGAAATTATTGCTTTTATATTACTTAGATTCGAGTGCGACTGTCATGCACATGTACATATTGAAGCAGGGTTACCGGATTCGCAATT